>JAHPZR010048554.1:0-27500 GCA_019787425.1 Platygyra sinensis | reverse complement strand
CACAGCAACTCAATAACGTTAACACTGACTGTGCAGTGCCGTAGCAAGGGGAGGGGCCGGGGGGGCCGTGTCCCCCCCCCAGTTTTTTTCCTAAAAAGTAAAAACAGACCTGTATAAAATGTTGAAAAGAAAATATTATCTCTCGAGAGGTTTGAAACAATAACATTTGTACTTTTAATTTTTTAAAATACGTAGGGTAATGCATAAAAATATTAAACAGCCAAAAACTAAAACAAACCAGAAACCAGAACTTTGCAGTTAATGAAGACTTCATAGGCATGTATCCTTTGGAGAGAACCACTGCCGACCACATTGTCGTAGCCGTATTGAAGAACTGTCTAATTAGCATGCATCTACGCATCGAAAATGCACGTGGTCAATGCTACGATGGTGCGTCTACCATGGCTGGGGAAAAAACTAGAGTAGGAATACAAATTAAGGCCCTGGATAGCAAATGCCTTTACACCCATTGCTATGCACATGCGCTGAATTTGACTGTTGCTGACGCAATCAAATCGGTAAAGTGCATGAGCAACTCTCTTGAGACTGTAAGAGAGATCGCGATGCTTGTTAAAAAGTCACCCCAGAGAAACACGAAGTTGGAGAAGATTAGGGTCGAAACACAAAGTGAGTCAAGAGGAGTCTATGCTTCCTGCCCAACAAGGTGGACTGTACACGGAGAGTCGTTAGAGGCGGTTCTGAATAACTACATGGAGCTGATGGAACTGTGGGAGTGGTCACTCGACATCTGCAAAGACACCGAGATGAAGGCGTGAATCCGTGGAGTTCAAGGGATGGCCACTTTTCCTTTATATTTGGTTGCACCTTAGGGGCGTTTCTCTTGAAGCAGACTGATAATTTGAGTCACGCCTTGCAAGGTTTCTCCATGTCAGCGGCCCAAGGACAGCTAGTAGCTGAGGAAGTGTGCAAGACTATCTAGGGATAAAAGTGAAGCCGCATGTGACTTGTTTTGGACGAGGTTGTTAAAGAGAAAAAGCGAAGTGGATGCAGTCGCCGAGCCACGTACAGCTGCCAAGAAAACGACAAGCTCCCGCGCGGCAAGAAGTAGGAGACAGTGGTACACATTACTTTCCTTTTACACCAAAGGAGTATTTCCGCCACATGTATTACGCGGCAATTGATGTGACGACAGAGTGTAATCGCACAAGATTTAATCAGAAGAACTTCTTCAGGCGAAGACCATGACGAAGAGCTAGCGAAAGTGATGGCAGTGTACGGGGACACTGACCTGCAGCATTACAAGCTAGAAGCCCAGCTGTCCCTGCTTCCAGACGTAGTGCAGGCAATGGAGAACGACACCTCCCGATTCGAAAAGCTGATCTGCTGGACTTTTTTCAGTCATTTGGAAATGCTCGCAAACTCCTACTGAGCGAGATTTGCACCCTTGGTAAACTTATGCTTGTCATGCCAGCTACCAATGCCGTCAGCGAGCGCTCCTTCTCTGCCTTAAAGCGAGTCTGCGTTCAACCACGGGAGAGGGCAGGGTCAACCACCTCATGCTTCTGCATGTCCACAAGGAATTGGCAGATGGTATTGACGTGGTGGAGGTCGTCACTTTGTTTTGGGGTAACAACCAGCGGCGCAAGCAACTGTTTGGGAAGTTATCAAGTCTACGTTTGCCTCAAGGAAACTCAGACAGTTTAATAACTACGAACTTAGTATGATATGACTCTGAAAGGTGAAACATTTGCTGGTTTCAAGATACAGTGATAGTCGGTTTTCTATTTTGTAATTGACGTTGCAAGTTTTATACCCTCAATTTGCATTGGTTTGCGGAGACAGTGTACGAAGTAAATAACTCGCGATATGCGTAAATCACAAATAGCTCTTGGAGAACGCTGGAAATAGCATTTCCAAGCCTCTAGATTTCAAAATTTTCTAGCGGCGCTCGCGTGCCCCCCCCCCCCCCCCCCCCCACTTATATTACCCCTGCTACGGCACTGCTGTGTGACTGATTGTATTCCGAAATATCCAACTCATTGATAAAAATGAGAGAATGTCACAGTATTCTCTGTGTTCTGTTTAGTCCTCCCGTTTAAGTGAGGGATTATTTTAAAGATACTGCCACCCCTCATTTCTTAAATGTTGCAATTAGGTGTAAAGTTTTGATTAAAACTGCATTTTCTTAAGCTAGACACCCCTCCCCTCCCTCATTGTTGTTGCATGATAAAATGGCTTAACCTTGCCCCCCTAAAAATCCCAACAGTCAACATTACCTGTAAAATTACGCATGTGTCCAGCATAATTATCAAGGTGCACAAGGCGAGGACCAGGAAACTGACGCTTAAGAAACTGTGTTTAAACTGCCATTTTATTCAAACAGATTTCGCAATGAGTACAAAACTGGGACATTTGGCTTATTTTAGGTCAACGGAAATGTACACAGCAAAACGCTCTAACGAAAACGACTTTCGCTCACAACATTGTCTCTATCCAGCGAAAAGAACAGCAATTACCAGATTACATAACGTGAAGGGCGCCTACATCTAAAAACCCATTAAATTACCGAGTGGCGAGCTTCTGGGGATGAAACTTCTGGTGACTGTAAGAAATGTTACAGTTCATTTATGATCTCTATGGAAAGTAGATATAGAAACCTGTGTTTGAGGAAAAAAAACAGTAAATTATTTCCGGTTAAATTGAGAATTTTGGAAACCATTAAAAGGCTCTTCGGTAAACCAGAATCTTACGTGTGCCACATGACTGGAAACAGAAGGGAAAAAAACTAAAATACAATAGCGCGACGATATGAACAATACTAAAATTGATGAGTTACTTGAAGATATATTTACAAATCGCAGAGATGTCTGGGACTTAACATATAGGATACTTCTACGAAAAACTCAAAAAACTGCATGGCTGACACAATACTGAAGCTTAGATAAAATCAAACAAGGCTTACCTTGCGGTGTTGTCGTTTGTTTCCCTGGCTCGATCGTACATATTGTAGGAATTGAGCCAAGAATAAGCCGACGACGATAACCTTCTATATAAAACGCTCTAGAAAAACATTCCTCCGCGAAATGGACTGACACCCGCCACAAACTTTCCGCTCGGGTTGAAGCCGGTTCGCGCGGTGAGTGTACATGCACGACTCTCAACCACTTATCTCGCTCACTTTTTAATCGTAGGACTAAAATGAGCAGAAATACCTGCGTTCATATCTGATCCATTGCTGCATCCGTGTACTACACATCGATCGGGCACGATTCGATTCGAATAGAGCACTAGATTTACGTTGCGAAGCCAGTTGACTGCGAACTACATAGACATGTTATAACAAAATTCGCCATGTGAGCCAAGTTGGTTAGGAGTATGACGTCACAAAGCAGCAAGGCCTTATGGGGTTGCAGGAACATGATTTGATAATGGCGGACGAAAAATTCTCGGGAAAAACCGTAAAAAAACATCTTCCCGCGCTTGTTGGACAAAATGGCTTGGACAGGTGAGTAAGTACCACTTAAAGATTCCGAAAATGCAAAAACAATGGATTCGAAAAATTTCGTCGCAGTGGCACTTTAAGACTTTAAAACCCACTTCTTTCCACTCGAGAAATCTTGAGCACATTTCCTGTTCGTTCATGAGGCCTTCAAAAGTGTATTTTGATCCAAGATGGAGCGAAAGGAATAAAAACCCGCCTTTACAATTTTTACATTGGACTCGACACGACAGATGCCATTGTGTAAACATGTACTATCACCTTTGTCCCAGCCCCACCCCCCCGCCCCCCCCCCCCCCCCAACATACGAAAGCATACGACAATGGCTCGACTTTGTGGGCAAAACCAAACCTAGTAGGGGAGACAGGGGGAAACGTGTTTAATTTACGCTTAATGGGGCTTCAATGCATAAATTAATTGTTTACGGGAATGGAGTGACAAATCCACCCATCACATGAAGTACTGTCAATTCACTTGAACATGCGCGCGAAAAAGTCGCATACCCAGCTCGGCAAGTTTCGCTGAGTGAAACCGTCAGTAAGTAAAGAGGCCGGGATTATGGTAGATCTTTCACAGTTGCAAACCATTATCATCAACAACGCGAATGAAATTATATTAAATTTCTCATCCGTTTACCGTTAGCCATGAAAAAGCCAAACTATTTAACCTTTTTGCCGTAACAGCCACTACCCTTTTGAGACCTGCTGTTTTGGGCTGTTCCCTGATCATGAATCTAATCCTTTTCCTTCCTCTGTGAGTGTCCTGGTATTCACTTGTGTTCGTCGCTGTGGGAGTATCGTTTTCATGAAGTGTAAGAGGCATTTCCTGTCCTTCATATCAGGTGTCAAGTTCCCTTGGAATCATGCCTTGTTTAAAATTTATTCATTTTTAGTACGAATAGGCATTCAATTTATTCAAGGTTATCGATCACGGACTATCCTACAATTTTTAATCTTGGAAGACTGGGAGAGTGCGTCATTGCGTACGGTAGCTATGTGTAACAGCTCTTATGCTGCCTCCTATTCCTTCCCCGAACCATATAATAATATACTAATAATAATAAGTATAGGAAATCGCACGACCTACATACATACATACATAAACTTTATTTTATCTCGAATTTAAAAGTAGCTTTTGTAGCTAATTTCTCCGAGAGAAAATTAACAAATAGCAAAATATGACAACAAAAAATACACAATAACATTATAAAATACAATTCTGTACAATCAAGTACAATTCGTGATTAATAGATACGAGTGATTTTGATAGTTCTCAAAATTGCACGAGCCTTAAAGCGAGTGCAATTTGAGTATTTTCAAAATCACGAGTATCTATTAATCACGAATTGTGCGAGAAGGTCGTGCGATTTTTTATTTATAGTACATTCAACAAAATTACGAAGTGTGAGAGAATGATGTAATTTTTCAATTTACATGCATAGTCACCAAAATCACGCAAGAATTGCGGCAACTCGCAGGTTAGGTTTTGTGTAACACTGAAAATAATTTCACCTGTCTTCTTCGCCTTTTCATCATGCATGGTTGAACAATCACAATCCATGCACAAAAGTTAGCACAATCCTGTTAACCTGACATGAGCCCGCGAACCAATGGAAAACCAGCACTTGGTCAGCGGTCAACTTCAAAAAACACGTGACCTCGATGAGCTGTACACTTGAGTCCGCGATATGGTCACGTGATACAGGTCAGCAGGCACCTTGTTTTGACAGGTATCTATTGATCATAATATTGACGTTGAAATTTGCCGCTTATCATTGTGCATACGCTTCGTTTCCATGGAAACTTAATAGGTACTCCTATGGAGTATAATTTGGGATTAATTGTACTGCTCTCGACCAATCAAAATTGTGTTATTTTGTTGAGTGTACTATAATAATAATAATAATAATAATAATAATAGTAATACTAATAGTAATAGTAATAATAATAGCAATAATAATAGTAATAATAATAATAATGATGATGATGACAATAATTCATGGGAAGTGTACAGTTGTCGGCCATCCTGGGAACAGCCCATCTCTTACGTAAGGTGTTGTGTCTCTGAGCTGCGGGGAGTGGTTGAGACACAATCAACTGTGCCCAGTAGAAAACTGGAGTAATTCTATAATTCTATATTATATAATAATAATGATAACGCGACAATTTATACAGGATAACCTATCAATTCTAACAGAAAGAACTGTTGTCAAATGGGTCCTGTACTTATCTCATAAATAGAACAAAAAGTTTTAACATCATTAAGAAAGACTGAAAAGAGTTGTGATTTATGGAAGCAATATTTCAAAAACGAGTCCGAGGCATCAAAACTTAACTCGGAAATAAACCTACATGGAAAGCTTTACAATGGAATACAAAAATACAACTTAACTTAAAATTAGCAGCTCCATACAATCTTCACGTATTCATGACACATATACATGTAAAGTAATACCAGCCCTTTATATTAGGACTAGAATTAAATAATACGACTGAACCTCTTCATAAGGAACACAAAAATAGGATTTTGTTAATAAAATACAAATCTTGCAATGCTTATTTCAAGTATAAGTTGTCCTAACTGTTCCAGCTTATACCTGCTAAATTTTCATTCAACTCTTAAAATGGTTGTTATCTTGCTGTACGTCTACTACATTTGTGTTGTGCTGCTGTAGACTAAAGATTATGTTACTTATACCTCTGCAAAAAATGTATAATCTGCATGTATGGGAAGCTGCTGGCTTAAATGTCTCCTCTTAGCTTTTATGTGCTACTGTACATTATGGTAGTCAGAATTCCAGTGGACTTCATAAGAAAGAAAATGTTCCTAATAGAAGCAGTGTTCATCTTGATTTGTTGTTGTGCTCTGTTGAAGTTTATTTTAGGCTCGATTTTCCTCGCTCTCTCGTGTCTGGTCTACCCTCCCCGAGAGTTCAGTGGAGGAGCGCGGGCTCCTTTCCTGAACAGCGGCTGGTAATCGAGCATAAGTTTATTTCAAATATGTAATACACAATTATTTATTACAAAATGATTTTGCCATAGCATGAATTCAGCCACCTAAAGGGTGTAAATAACCAACCATATTTGGACATCAGAACCTCTGCACCTTTGACCAAAAGATTTTTTACTGCGAGGCATTCAACGTAATTAATATATCCAGAGCTCCACGAGGCTTCGCACTAGTTTTCTGAAGAGAAAAGTGGGACAACGAACGATAAACAGCTGTTTGGGATAAATGGCAACAAATGTGACGGTTTTATTTTAAAAACATTTAAAACTGAAATCTCTTCAGGAAAGGTGGGGATAAACAATCCGCCACATACAGCAAGTAACAACAAATATTTAAACACAAACAACCTTATACCTAGAGAGTCAGCAGGTAGGTGACGGGGCAGGCGGAGGGAAAAAAAATTTGACAAAGCGACTCTAGAGTAGCTGTTCACAGGATGACGATGAACGCAGGAAGGGCCGCGTGCAACTGATGACATAACTTTTAGTTACACCTCGGACATGTGCATTCTCCTGATTGGTCAGGAAACCTGAACCCGCAGACTGTAGAATAACAGGAAATTCCTCGCACTTAAAGGACATTATGTTGTCAGTTCTTCAACATAATGTTTGTTTTTACTGCGAGGCATTCAACGTAATTAATATATCCAAAGCTCCACGAGGCTTCGCACTAGTTTGCTGAAGAGAAAAGTGGGACAACGAACGATAAACAGCTGTTTGGGATAAATGGCCACAAATGTGACGGTTTTATTTGAAAAACATTTAAAACTTAAATCTCTTCAGGAAAGGTGGGGATAAAAAATCAGCCGCAAGCCACAGAAATGTGGCAACCCCACCAAGACGCCAGTCGAGCTCGGAAGAAAAACAAAGTGAGAGTGACGACGTAGCCCAAGTCTAACCGACGTCAGTGAAACAAACATAACAACGTACCTAAGCGGCAATAAGACTACTATGTAACAACGGTGAGATGACAATGAAGGAGCAGTCCAAAATCTGACCTCCAGCATTGCCATTAGCGATGTTCTTACTAAAGTGTAAACAGGCACACTACAGAGCTAACAAACGATGGCATGAAGTATAAATCTAAAATTAATCAATAGGAAGAAAGGAACTTAATCCGAAAAAAAAAAACATACAGAGCCCAAGAAAATGAGACAAACAATGAAGAAGCAGTCCAATATCTGACCCTCTAAATTGTCCTGTAAAACGCGATAAGGACTGCAATTCTTTAAGAGAGACTTTGCGCCGTCTATAGAAGGCGTGCAATAACATGCGGCATTTCTGAAGCTTTTCGTCCGGCAGCCTGGCTTCCTGCTTCACGGAGTCAAGGGTGATCCCCGCGAATTGTAAAACAGTTGCAGGACCGACTGTTTTTTCCTGTGCTATGGGCACTCCCAGGTACTCGCACAGTGAAAGGAAATTAGCTAAGTCGGACTGACATTTCTCTCTGCTGTCGGCTATAAACAGAAAGTCATCTAAAATATGTAGCACGCCCGAAGCTCCGAAACGATGCATGGCGAGCCATTCAAGTGAAGTACTAAAGGCTTCAAAAATAGCGCATGAAGAAGAGCAGCCCATCGGTAAACAGCGATCAAAATAATAAAGATTTTGCCATTTCATGCCCAACAATGAGTAGTCCTCGGGATGAATTGGCATTATTCGGAAGGCTGATTTGACATCTGTTTTCGCCATAAAACAACCCGTCCCCGTCTTTTTGATGATAGATATGGCGTCTTTAATTGACGCGTAATGGACCGAGGAGAATTCAGCGGGAATACAATCATTTACTGATGAGCCTCGGGGGTATGATAAATGATGTATCAGGCGAAATTCTGAGGGATCCTTCTTAGGAACTATGCCTAGAGGGGAACAACGAAAGAGTGGAAAAGGTGGAGAGTTGAAGGGGCCAACAATTCGACCAGCAGCGCGTTCTTTATTGATTTTAGAGGTAACAATATCCGGTAGCGCGAGTGCACTTTTTAGATTAGGGGACTCAAAAGCACACCGCTCTCCCGTAAAACTGACACGAAAACCATGAGAAAAACCAGAAACTAAGAACTTCTTAAGAGAAACAGGGTAGCCAATCAAAAGAGACTCAAGCCTGTCCACCTTTACGGGCGTGACCGGGTTGCTGCTTCGCCTTTGATGTAACAGCCCCATTTTTGGGGAGAGCGGGACGCTGTTGATGTTTGTTGGCCAAACACTGACTGGCTGGGTGCTTGGAACCACATTTGAAACACACATGTTCAAATCGACAACCGGGACAGTATTTGCCTGCATGAAAGGTCCAGCAGGTCCCCTTTGGAAAGGAGGGGCGAGAACGGCTGCGGGTAAAGACTCCCGCAGAGACTTTCTCTGAGGGAAATTGAGATTTGGCGCGGAAATTTAAGACCGCCTTTAGCCATAGTTCCCAGTGAATAATATCCCAAGGATACAAATCGGGGGCGGACTGTCTTATGTAACGAAATTGTTCATCGTAAAAATACCAGTCACCCGGTTTCACTGAGATGTCCCGAATAATCTCACAATATTTCATTAACTTAGGGGTTTCGTTGGGGGTTTTCACCGCATAAATGGCGACAAAGGTAGTAAAGGCAGACAGCCATTGATTGAAGCTGTGAATTTTTTTGGAGGGTTGGCATGGCTCCAGGGTTAACTTAGGTTGCGTGGATGAGGTAGGGGCTTGTGCTAAAGAGATAGAATAGCGGTCCTGATTTGGGGATAATGAAAGTAAGGCCCCTAGATCAATGTATTCATTGGCCCAAATTTTGGCCTTAATTTTGGGGCTTACTCTACTGCCCAAATCTATCGCTATGCTAGAAAATGGCTGCTTACTAGACGGCATGGGAAACGGTGTTGTCGCAAGCCCTTGTGCTGTCCCTTGTACCGTCAAGGATGAAACGTCCTCGTCAACCGCTGCCTCTACTTCGGGCTCTGGTGCTTTCTCCGTGGGCTGCAGTGCCTGAGGGACCTGCTCCAGCGCCTTCTGCACCGCTTGAGACACAGCAACGGAAATCGTGGCTGATAGAGCTTGAACATCGACCATCATCGTGTTGGAGTTAAGCGTGTTACCAGATGCTGTTAGAGGTAACGAAGATACCGCCTCTGTCTCAGTGAGTTCAGTGGAACGTAGCCGTTTGGATGGTCTCCGCGTGCTCGCTTGAGTTCGTTTCTTGGGCGGCAAAACTTATCGGTAAAACAATACTCAAGGTCAATTAACCCTCTATCAAATGACAGGTACTGAGTAAACAATAGCTACTCTAAGTCAATTATCTCCCTGTCAAGTGAGAGTTGTCGAATCAACAGTATTAATGTTCAAGGTCAATTATGTCCCTGTCAATTGACAGCGCCCAGATCGTGATGCCTTAGAGGGAAAACACCCAGAGTCGAGCGATGGCAGATAAAACACTAGCAATATTATATATATATATATATATATATATATATATATATATATATATATATATATATATATATATATATATATATATATATAGAATATGAGAGAAACCCTGACCCTGTACACCCCAAATAATCATATTTACAGAATAAATGTTTGAAAGAAAATTCGCCCTGAGCGGGATTTGAACCCACGTCCCCCCGCACACTAGTCGGGTGTGATAACCACTACACCATCAGGACAACCATGCTGGCTACACGGCAATCGACGATGTGATTTACGTGGTTTGGAACAGGGTCTTCCGGGAAATTTTCCTTCAAGGTGACAGGGTAGGGGAGCCTATAACTCCAATTGAAATCCAACTAAGGATCAAGTTAATGATGCACGACCGAAGTCAACTTAGCGGAAGACAATGGAGGATCCACAAGGGATACAGGCTAATTTCAAATTAATTATATAGAATATGAGAGAAACCCTGACCCTGTACACCCCAAATAATCATATTTACAGAATAAATGTTTGAAAGAAAATTCTCTCATATTCTATATAATTAATTTGAAATTAGCCTGTATCCCTTGTGGATCCTCCATTGTCTTCCGCTAAGTTGACTTCGGTCGTGCATCATTAACTTGATCCTTAGTTGGATTTCAATTGGAGTTATAGGCTCCCCTACCCTGTCACCTTGAAGGAAAATTTCCCGGGAGACCCTGTTCCAAACCACGTAAATCACATCGTCGATTGCCGTGTAGCCAGCATGGTTGTCCTGATGGTGTAGTGGTTATCACACCCGACTAGTGTGCGGGGGGACGTGGGTTCAAATCCCGCTCAGGGCGAATTTTCTTTCAAACATTTATTCTGTAAATATGATTATTTGGGGTGTACAGGGTCAGGGTTTCTCTCATATTCTATATAATTAATTTGAAATTAGCCTGTATCCCTTGTGGATCCTCCATTGTCTTCCGCTAAGTTGACTTCGGTCGTGCATCATTAACTTGATCCTTAGTTGGATTTCAATTGAAGTTATAGGCTCCCCTACCCTGTCACCTTGAAGGAAAATTTCCCGGGAGACCCTGTTCCAAACCACGTAAATCACATCGTCGATTGCCGTGTAGCCAGCATGGTTGTCCTGATGGTGTAGTGGTTATCACACCCGACTAGTGTGCGGGGGGACGTGGGTTCAAATCCCGCTCAGGGCGAATTTTCTTTCAAACATTTATTCTGTATATATATATATATATATATATATATATATATATATATATATATATATATATATATATATATATATATATATATATATATATATACTGTTCAAATACAGCTTGCACAGATTCTGAGGTCTATAACAAAAAGTAGGAATAGGCCAAGTTCCAGTATATTAAGGCAAGTACAGAAAGCCGAGTGCAATGGGCGCACCTGAAAAGGCGGCCGGATATGGGTTGTACACTCAAATGGCATCTGACTGCACATATGCAAAATAATGCCGAAGCCAATGGTCATATAAATACAGTGCACAGCCAGTGTCCTGCACAAGGAAAGAGACAACACAAAGTATAAAATCAACGGCTGACACTTTGCAATATAAAATAGTGTACAGCCAGTGTCTTGCACAAAAGGCAAGAGACAACGCAAAGTATAAAATCAAAGGCTGACACAATGAAATATAGAAACAGTGAACAGCCAGTGGCCCGCGCAGAAAGCGAGAGGCAAAAACAAATGATAAAATCAAAGGCTGACACAATGAAATATAAAAACAGTGTACAGCCAGTGGCCCGCGCAAAAGCGAGAGGCAAAACAAATGATAAAATCAAAGGCTGACACAAACAGGGCTTGGCAACTATCAAAGGAACTGGCAAAACAACAAAACAGTTCTCAACGACTCAACGACCGCAGCGACTTGAGTATTGCCCCTCTAAGGCTGCGATAAAGTTTATATTGCCCCCTGCTGTTTAAATGAACGCCACCCGAAGCTAAGAAATTATAACGTGCCTTCCAAAAACCTCTGTGACCCCAATAGAGGGCGTATGGGATCGGTTCCAATACTACCCGAAGGTAACGCGTTAAAATGTTAACTTTGTTGTTGAACGACATTGCCGAACGACGGCGAATAGTTTGGCATACACAAACAAACTGAACGCCACATGAATCATGTAAGCGGACGAAGTCCTCGAGATCAGAACCTACTAGCAAAGGAGGGCGAGACGACAAATCATTCGTGCCAAGTTGCACGATAACAATGTCAGGGCGGACATGACAGATTGCACAACATGCAGGTCATGACGGATTGCCTTTGCCACTGTGCGCCCTCCCACGCCATGCCAAAAGATGGCAGCTCGCTCCTTTAGTTTAAACGCTAAATCTAAATCCCCAGGGTTGCGTTCAATGAAATCACGTAAACGACGAATGAAAGAATGACCCAGAACTAAAACGCGGGTGTAGGCGTGCCGTGTGTAGCCATGACTATCCCCGATAAAATAAAATAAGGAAGGCAGTTATGTCAACGCAGAATATTAGAGAAACAGAGAGCAAGCTTAATAACTAGTAAAATATAGATAGAGAGAACTTGCCTGAAAAAATTTTGACTAAGCGACTCTAGAGTAGCTGTTCACAGAATGACGATGAACGCAGGAAGGGCCGCGTGCAACTGATGACATAACTTTTAGTTACACCTCGGACACGTGCATTCTCCTGATTGGTCAGGAAACCTGAACCCGCAGACTGTAGAATAACAGGAAATGCCTCGCACTAAAAGGACATTATGTTGTCAGTTCTTCAACATCATGTTTGTTTTATTTTCCTGTATTTCAGTCTTCTTTTTACTCAGCTACATTTTCTACAGTCATCCGATAGGCCATTTCCGAGTTGCATTTTGCCTCTGTGTCAAAACAAGTCTTAATGCAAAACCATTCATATGATTTGCACCTACAGATTCATTCCGCGATGATCAAACTCATTTTTATATGAAAGGTTTCAGAAGAAGACTCGTTTTGAAACAGATGCACAAGGATACACTCATCCATGAGCTGCTCACAGGCCTTTGATTATTGACTACACCATTTATGTTATCAGAAATAATACAACGGGGGTACCCATTGCGTGACAAATGTCTCTTGAGGTTCTCTAAAGCAGACTGCAGCAGACAGGGTGATGAACAAATTCGCAGACAACGATAAGTAAGTGTGCGGATGAGGTTAATCTTGTATTTCCGATGTATGAAAGAATCCCATTGAGTGCAGAAACCAGTGAACGTTTTCTTTCGGTAAATGGAAGTGGAAAAAGAGTTGTTAAGATGGCGTTTCATGAGAACATCAAGAAAAGGAATCTCCTGGTCTGTTCAAATTCAATGGTGAATTGAATGTTGTTGTGCCGGCTATTGAGATAAGAAATGAATTGAACAGCGGATTCCTTATTGTGAAATAAGGTGAAAGTGCCATCAACATATCTAAACCAGATTGTTTAACGTGCACCGTTATTCATGACCCATTTTTCTTCGAAATAACACATAAAAATATTGGCCAAAACCGGTCCTAAAGAAGATCCCGATAAATTCTCGAAGCATGCGAAAATATGCCGAGCTAGCACTACAATAACATTTGTTGTTATTGTACTGCCAGCTCGAGATATTTTAGCATGCCTCGGGAAAGTCGCCGGAAATAAATCGCACGTTTATGAATTTATAATATACAGAAATGTACAATAGCGTGGTGATTCAAGACAAACGAAAATTATAATGAAGACAACAAGCAACAGGAGTGAAAATAAGTATAATATTTTCCTGAGTTGACGCTAAAAATTAGAAGCCTTAGAATGTTTCAATTTATTAGAAACTCCGGTATTACGTTAAATGTGGATTAATCTCATTGAGAGCCAAGTACAAAGAAAATTCATCGAGTGGTTTTTAATTCACACCCAATTTAAGAATTTTAGGGGCAATTTTTGATAAAATGCAAAAAACGGCCTACACCAGTTGATATTCACGCCAATGTTTCTGAAAATCAAACGGAGCGATTTCTCTGAGATTTTCACTCGAGGTAATTATATGTTTAAAGAAGACTCATTTAAGACCAGAATGACATGTAGTCAAGTCTTGTGGACATAGTCTGCAATAACATTTAAGAACGCCTGCCTCAGTGGAACAGGCAAGGGCCGGTAGAAGGGGGTCCGCCAATCTCCACCATATTCATTTTGCATTAAGGTCTTAGCTAACTAGTAACCACGATAATATTTTTTTCTCTATTGTCTTTATTGTTTCCGAGAACAGACCACACCCCCCCCCCCCCACACACACAAAAAAAAAAAACGCCCAGTGGCGCGACAAAAGTTGTGATCTTAGATCAACTTTAGCAGTGTGTATCTCTGAGGTTATTCAAGTAGCAGATTTGATTTTACATCAACATCACAGTTTTCCTTTGATAGTTCAAATGCATACAAGAACAAATGTTTGCTATGCATCGCTTACGTTCTGCATGCAAACATGAAAGGCATACTTCGTGTGAAATTCGAACCAAGTAAAATTGGGCATTTTCAGATTCTTTTTTCTCAAGGGTTCGGGAAGATACAAATATTCTACTAATTGTTAGTTACTCACCATACATAGGTTAATGTTTTAAGCCAGTGTTAAAATTGGTCCAGAGAATTAAACTTTTTTAACGGTTCACTGTTTCACTGCTTCGTCCTTGTCATTTTCCAGTCAGTTCGATACAACTGCTACTTCTGTTACACTGTCGATCTTAATTTCCGCTTTTCGCCCTTTTAACAACCAACGACAGGTGTAAAAAGGCAATAGCGACGGTATCTTGTCATATTATTTATGATTTTGATGTATAACGAGAGTCGAAGGCTGAGCAAGATTCAATGAAGCTTTTATTCGTTGTTAGTATTGCGCGACAGCTCTGGTTCACCGTTAAACACGATTCAGCTTTCGGTCAATTTTTGTTTTGCCATCTGAGCAAGACATGAGTGTGCAAGTACCTTGACAGACATTACGCCTAGTTATCTTGTCTTCCTTTAGGGTGTGATCCTCATTCATAAAAAGCTTTCAGACATTCAAGTCCCGAATCCATCAGACAACGTTACAAGCAAAGTAATGATGCCCGAAATAGAATGCGAATGTCAGTGAAATGCTCGGACGTTTCTCCAAATTCTCTTCACCTTGAAGCCGGTATGTCACTGGAGAATATCCATGGAAGTTATCATAAGTTGTACATTTTACAGAGACCTACGGAACTTTGGAATGGTTCACATTGCGAAGCGTTATATGCGCATGGACTGAGAATAAAAAAGCTCACGAGTTGTTTTGGGGTGGGTAAGTGGGTGAGAGGTGGGGGTAAGGTAACGCCTGAGATGCTGTTGATAATTTACAGAGAAGATAGGGAAAGTGAAATTTAACATTTTAGGGTTTTTATTAAAGGAGAAAACTTTGCGTTTACTGAGAACTAACTCGGTTAAAGGAACTTTCGAGTTACGAAAGCTAGAATTTCTAACTCGTTTACTCGAGCGAGGCAATCCTAGAGAACTCGCCGCAAACATTTTAGCCGAAGTAAACTCTCACTAAAAAACGAGGCTCTACAAAACAAAAACATCCAGATATGTTTTGATTTACGTCACGACTTTGATCCCAGCTACGTCTAACCTAAGAAAGGTTCTTATGGAACATTATAACTGAGACCAATAGACTCGGTCAAATATACTCTGAACCGCCAATTGTCACCTACAGGAAGGACAAGTCTCTTAAAGACCTTCTGGTCAGAGCTAAAGTTCCTTCGCATATTTAACAACATTTTGGAGTTATAAACGGTAAGGGTCAAGTGACAATATCACAAAACCTATCCTATTATTTATTTTGATATTTTTGGCGACAGTTTCGGTCCCGGTATGACTGCTCTCCATTGCCTGATTTCAAACCGTGAAGGACTAGGCACGAGTCTGTAAACTATGGGATCAGCCACTATTGATCCACATAGCCTTAAAGTGGAGACCAAGCTTTACAAAATCCCCAAGTATGGTGAAAATCAGGCTTTTTTTGAACGAGATACAGCCATTTGAAAATGTCAAAATTTACGAAGAAATGTATGGCCATGGATCCGGACACTATCTGACACAGCGTCCGGATGGCCATACATTTCTTTGTTGATTTTGACGGTTTTAAATCACTGTATCTCAGTCAAAACTAGCCTGATCAATACCAAACTTGAGGATTTTGCTAATCTCGGCGTGCTCTTTCTGACTATGTGGATCAATAGTTGCTTGTCCCATAATTTATAGACTGGTACCTAGTCCTTCACGGTTTGAAATCAGGCAATGCGTCATAATTTGTCAGATTACAAACAAACTTTTCGTGAGTATGAATTAGAGTCCTATGTATTTATTTGAAAATGAAATGTTTTGTACAAACGCTCCAAGCGATTAAGTGTTTAACGCATCAAAATTCGCCTTTTAAATTGATTTTATATGCGACTACTGAGAACATTTCGTAAATAACAAGAACACGAAAGAGACATTCCACAGATGTCATCCTCAGCACGTGTATTTTTTATTGCATACACGAACTGATAAATTGAACCGGCTCTTTTTCCAGGAGGAAAAATATTTTGGCTTGTTTTGTTTGCATTTATATAAAGTGCTTTAAACGTTTGTGATGGAGTGGTAATCGAATTGATTTAATGCAAATAAAATGTCTATTTCGTCGTGGGAACAAGACATTTTGTCTGACTTCATGATCAGAGAAAGTATTAAAACAAAAACCAGATGAATTTACAAATTGGAAAAGTAGTTTGTTTTGCTAGAATTGGATGTACCAAAGAGCTGTTCTTATTTGTAGAATAATTTGGCTTTTGGGTTTTAACAAACACAAATTTCACTCAGAAGTCAGACAATGTTTGATCAGGTATACAATTCAATTTCGTTCCTGATACAGAGCTCGAAACTAGGAAACCAAACAGTATTGAAGATTTTGATTGGTTCCAATGTTTACACTGTCAATTACGGATTTGCGGCGATCTATTATGTCTTCCACTCAACGTACAGAAATCAGTTTCGCTTTGGGAAAAGTGCAGTGATGTCTTGTTCACTTTCGGCCCACTCGTCTCACTCCAAATGCGGAGATGCAAAAATAGAAGATAAGAATGCGGTTTCAGTTCCTTTGCTCAGTTGCACTAAAGATGTCACTAGCTACTTGCGTTCCCTTGGAGTGAGTGGATCGCGTGGGCGACAAGCGCATGCTAAGGTTACAGAGCTAGATCTTATTTTAAATAGAGCTGGTCTGCTTGTTATCAATGACGAAGACATCAAAAAAATGACAATATGTCCGCGACATAAGAAGCATCTAACTGTAAACTGGCCAGGGGGGAAAGCTGTCAGTTGTAGCTACCCGCTGCATCAAAAGAGACAATCTAGGACAATATGCAGTGGAAAAGTTCGGCGGATGTAAGGTAAGGTAAGTACGAATCGATACAACCGGTAAATAATAATAATATTAACACAAATTACTGGAAAGCTACATTCAGTTTCGAGCTAACGCCTGTACTTTGTAGTGAACAAAATTGAGACATTTGATTTGGAGAACTTTACAACCATGAAATATGGGTGCGTAAGACTGATCGCAGCAGAAGTCAAAGAAAGAACAACAAATAAATCAGAGAGGTGATTATTTTTATACCTTTCTCCCTTTTATCTTAGCTATATGCAAGACCTGTAGATTGAAAAACGCGGACCAAAGAAAGCGTGCGATGGACAATGTATGTATCTCTTAGTGGATAATCAAAGGCCCCCTAGATTTTCCCATCTAGACCGGCATCTAGACCGGTAATGTTTTGAAGTGAAAAAGTTGCAAACTAGAATGCAAAATCATGGACTGTTTTCATATTAGTGCCAAAAAGCTGATGAAAAAAAAAAAGTAAAGAGGACGAGAAAACTTCGGAACAATTAGATTCGGCTCATCGTCGTTCACAAGCAAAACGTCAATACAAAAGTTACATTAACCGAATTAACTTGTTCTTGCATTCGGTCTGTACTTACGACCTCGGTCAAGACTCTCCCATACAGACCGACTTAGCTCGGTTAATGCACCTTTCAGTTCAAGCCCGAGGGGGGGAGGGGGGCATAGGGTAGGGATTTTGACATTTCCTAAAAAAAATTATTAAAATCCCAACCCCCGGGCGAAAAGGAATTGTCAAAATTAGCAGAAACAAATGGTTTACTTCTTTTCTACTATATAAATTAAAAGATCAAATGCATGATGTCCGAACAAAATCCCCACCCCGGGGATAAACGCCACAGTAAAATTCCCGTGGGTTGCCCGACCCCCACCCTCGGGCTTGACATTGATAGGTGCATAATAAGAGTATTGATCATCATTTACTACCCTGGGTACCAGAGGTTTTTTTCTCGTTGGAGGCGACAGAATTGAGCGGCGAGGCCGCGAAGGCAAGTCGCGAAATGGCGAGAAAAAAATATTACGTCCTCACAAAATGACCAGCTCCCAGATGGCTTGATAGCTCAGTTGGTAGAGCACTGCATCTGTAATACAGTGGTCAAAATATAGCACCAATCAAGGTTCAATTTTCGCGAGCCTTCCTTAAAGTCTTACATGGTGTGTGACATGCCATTGCGTGACGTACAAACAATACACGTTCGAACATGTTAGCACGGGACTCAGTAATTTTGTTCGTTACGGCCACTAAGATGGTTAAAACTGGCGTATTTACAAGCTCACTTGTGCATTTTAGAAGGATAGAACCTAACAAAGCTTCATTCTGTCAAGAATTGCGATGTTTCTACAAGAACCATACAGGTGCTGTTCAGATCGGTTCATCTCGTTCGGCAAACACTGATGAACGGAAGATAAGAAGACGACTATTTTCAACAGAAAATAGGGAGAAAACCCCACATACGGCCACTGGATTTACAAGGTAAGCTTATCAGTATTGATTTTAATTTAATTGGATGCTAAGACTAGATTTGCTTTTAATATTAGGTTCGACAGCAGAGACTCTAATTAGATTATTTGCAATTGTTGACCCCTTGAGGTAGCGATTTTCCCGAAATAGAGCGCGCATTTTCCGCGCAGTAATTAAAATCCCCAAACTAATCTTTATATCCTTGAAAAGAAGAACATTTCCACTAATCACAACTTAAATCTCAAGTGATTCGGAGTTATACCGCATAGATATAGGAAAAATACAGGAAAAATGTAAGAAAAATGTGGCTTGAAAAAATGCTCCAAAAATATATTTTAAAACCATGAAATATTGGTGATTCTTAAACACAAGCCGTGAATTCAAAGTTAGACGAAAACTCCTGGTTTTCGGCTTAAATAATTTGCCAATACCTCCTACACAAATATACAAAAAGAAAAAACCCGACTTTGCTTTTGCACTTTTCAGAAGCGAAGTTCATGTGTTGACACTCGGCGCACTAATGTCCGCCATATTTGAAGTGGTCGGCAGGTTGTACAGTTTTTGCGAATTTTCTAGAAAACAAAAGTAGCTCTAAGCCAAAAAATTATACCACGTTTATTAGCTCATCGTTATCCTTGAGCGAAATATGAGGGTAGTCATTTTTTAGACCATGTGCCACCACTCACTGGGTCACGAAGAAAAGGCGCTCTTGAGATGTATATGTACATTTCGTGATCTTGAAGCAAGAGGAACACATATCCTCACTCTTCCAACCATTCTGATCAAAAAGATCGAAACAAGCTGTGTGCGTTCGATAAACATAATATATTAATGTGTTTGTAATGTATGCATGAGGATTTGCACAAGTAAAGATGGGTTTTTGAATTCAAGTTGACCTTGTACCGTTCTTTTCAACAAGCTCAGTCGAATAAAACGGCAGAATCGACCTAATTTTAATTGTTCGTGTGTTTTTCGACCCAATTTTAATTGTTCAATGTTTGAACCGATCATAAAACGAAAAAAACAAATGTAGCCATAAAACTGTACCTTATTTTCTTCGACAACCAGTTTGATAAGATCGGCAAGGCCATTTTGTTCCAAGAAATCCCTTGCAGCCATATCAACAGATCTGGGAAATAGATGAGAGCAGAAGCATATGGTGAAATTACCTAGGAGCCATGAGCTCGATTGGCATAGAAAGCATAAGATTCGAACTTTAAAGGAGATTGCGAAGTCAAAATTGCGTTAAGAATAATTTCATCATCGAAATGGACACTTACCTATGTTTCTTTGCAGTAGAAGGCTTGTTGTAACATACGCAACGCAACGCAACGCAACGCAATATTTAGCAATTATTGAATGAGGCGAAGTAGGATATGAAGAATTCTGCAGATCAAGGAGGGTGTTATCCACAGAGGCCGAGGGCCGAGGTGGATAACACTCTCCGAGATCTGCAGAATTCTTCATATCCTACGAAAGCCGAATTCAATAATTGCTTTATTATTCATTCAAAATATTTCCCCGTTCTTAAAGGAGTTTCGCCATTTCGCCCTTTGTTTTTCCGCTCACCAAAAATAACAATCTCGTCCCCAGGTTTTCTCGGTCAACGGTTCAATAATTTTCAGCGGGCTGCACTTTTGACGTCATTGGTTCAATAATTTTCAGCGGGCTGCACTTTTGACGTCATTGATGCAATATGACGAAGATTCTTTCCAAATTTGGTGAACAGCAGCTGGTTATGGTGAATTACGCGAGTGGTTTTAACCAATCAGAAACGGGGAAATATTTTGAATGAATAATAATACGCAATATACGCAACGCAATGTACGCAATATACGCAATATTATCCGAAGTCAATTTGTAAAATACGCAAAACACACAATATTCCAAAATGACGATCTGTAAAATACGCAATATACGCAATATCAATTTGCAAAATACGCAATATACGCAATATGTGCTAAACAGTTCATTTGAACAGCGGTCGACTTGCAAAAATGTTATACTGCGCATGCTCGCAGTTCCCACAAGGCGCTGAGTCATGCAAAATGAGTTTTCTGGTATGTGTTTGTTCTTTTTACATCTTTGATGAGTTTTGTGGTATGTGTTTGATCTTTTTACATCTTTGATGATTGATCCTGGTTAAAAATAAAATAACCCGAGCGTTTGTCCGAAGCTCACAAACAGCATCTGGAGTCATCTTTTGATATTGTTCTCGATTTGGATCAATTTTGGATTAATAGTTCTTGCCATTTGACTGTGTGGCAATAGGTTATGACAAACAATAACAGTTCTAATTTAGTTGTGTTTTGTTCACGTCGAAACTGCATTTAAAAAGCATTGGCGAGAAGTTGTCGGCATAATTGTTTTTGTCCAATGTAGACGCAATCAACATTTTTGAATTGTAGAAAAAGATAAACAAAAACGTCGTGGCATTCGGCGCAGATGCAGGACGAATAAGTTATATTGCTTTCAACATTTTTGGAGTACGGGGCAATCGCTTCAGAGCTCCAAAGATCTTTCTTTCAATGTTAGATTTAACACTTAGCGGTAGCAAACCACCAAATTTCACCCCTAGAAGTGCAATGACCACGCTAGTAGTATAGAGGGTCGGTCTAGACGGTAGCCAATCAGAGCGCAGTATTATTTGAATGGACCAATCAGAGCGCAGCAAGGTATCACGTGACCGACAGATTGCAAGGCATGATGGGAAAAATAACCGTTAGGAGAATGGGTTCTAGTTTGGATCTAGGCCCGCACGGCCAACATGGGAGCGAGGTTTTTAGGGTCTAGGCCCGCGCGGCCCACATGGGACCGAGGCAGACCGGAAGTGACGTCATGGCAACCGGAAGTCACGTCATCGAAAACCGCAAGTGACGTCTTCGAAAACCTGAAGTGACCACAGACACCGTGATATGGTAAAAAACAAGTTTTATTGACAAAATGTCTTACGGCGGCCATCTTGGCTCATCGTTCTGGGCTCGATCGAGGACTTGGAATCTCTGAGGTGTAAGGAAAATCGTCGTGGTATTCAACAGGGGACCAATATCTGGTGAAACAAATGTGCGTGACAGTGATCTCATTGGGATCGTAGGTAATGGAAAGGGTCCTGCTAAAGTCTGCTCGTCAATCCGTCTGAACCGGATTCTGTAAAAGACATTGGCCAGACACTGTCGTACTTCTTCGGGAATCGTTTGATTGGTCAGTCGGTAAACAGTTTTTCGGACAAGTTGTATGGGTTCCACGGGGGTGTACACGATGGCGTAAATGTAGAGTGGGTGTGGTTTATTGGGCGTGGTGGAAATAAACCAATCCATGTTGACCCAGAAGAAAAATACCATACCATGACGTCGATGGGGAAAGGAAGACGTTGCCATGACCGCGTGCTTGGTTGATGAATGGAATGAGCAAAGGCACTACTTCTCAGATCAGCAATGGCGGTTCTGGCCCTTTCAATAAGGGTGGGTCCTCGTAGTTCGGGAGGTGTGACCCAGACGGGGTTCTCGTCAGACTCCTCTAACGTTTTATTGGCTCTCAGTTCGTCTGTGTCTGTGTCTGTGTCTTCGTTGGGCATGAGACGACAGTGTCCACATTGAAAGCTGGTTTCGCGGGCTTTTTGGAAACAGCGTTTGTGAATAAATTTACCGCAGCAGGGCATCACGTGACAACGTAGGACAGAAGCAATGTCTAAATCCAATAAGCAGATGAAACATTTATCTTGGTAGAGTTGCAATTCGGGTCCCATCCCCAACAAACGTAAACTCTGTCTGGAAGCCATGTTCAAAAGTGAACGGACGGAAAAATCCATTCTCTTAAGTAGACCGATGCTACGTGTTTTTTTTGATGACATCACGAAAGGGGGATACCCCTATCCCCCTCTCGTGTGACGTCACGGAGGCTCGTGATTGGTGGAGCCATGTCTCATAAAGGACGAGGGTGTACGGTTCCGTCACTCGCAGTCTAGTACTGGTCTTGAGCGTCACCATGCCTGCCACACGCAGTTACGAGACGATTCTCCGTGACATCGACGAGAACATGGAACGATTGTGCGATGATTGGCTCCGTGTTCAATTTAAGAAACGGCGGGCTCGGAAGGAGAGTGTGAGGAAACAAATGAAATCCAGAATGGATCTGATCTTGCAGGTCATCCGAAAATTGCAGCAGTGTCGCGGTACGTTGGTACGAGCCAATGAGCAGTTTGGCAACAGCGTGGAGCGACAAAGAGCCAAAGAAGAAATGGAGAGCCGTCTACCCGACTTGGAACACTTGATTGATTTTTTTAGTCGATTTTAATTTTTTTTTATTATGGTTCCCTTTCGGGGTTGAACCCCACCACATCTGTCAAAAGTCAATGATCACACATGAATGAGAGTTTTGTAACATGTTTAATTGTCTCTTGTACATTCTACTCAAGTCCCCTCTTTTCCATGTACAATCTTTCCTTGGGGGTGAACTCGTCCCAGCGGTACTGGTCTGGTTTGTCTTCTTTGAGGATACTACCCATTTTGGACTTGGCGGAGGGTGATAAATCCTCGGGGTGCCAACTGCCTTCAAAGGGACCCATGTGCTTGTTGACGATGTGACGCACTCCCCGTTGGAGGGGGGTTTCGTACAAGATGTCTTCTCGCTTGCGTTTTACGACCCTACCGTCGAACAGGAAAGTGAATTTATCGGCTAGTAGCCAAGCTCGGTTTTTCCCTCGAGGGTGTTCATCGGCCCACTGGAAGAACTCACATTGACGTTTACTGCACTTGAAGAAGAGCCTGTTGGGATTTTTCTCTGAATGAGAGATGGACATGATGGGTGCATAGATGCAGAAGCATTTCATCTTGTCCGTGGGGAGTTGACGGTAAAAGTCGTGAATTTGTCGGGGAGCAGCATCTAGGTAGGATGAGATGTCTTGGGCACCGCAACAAACAAAACAATCTGGAACGGGACACCTGTAGTAGTCCCAATGACCCCACTGAGTCTCTGGCTTCTAAAGGTTCTTCGGGGTGAATGGGACAAGGATAGAGGATGGGTGAAACTTAAGCAACGATGATGTAATTTTCAACTATCTCAAGTGTGTTAAGGCTTGACCTAGCTAATTAATATGCATATTTTTGTTTTAAGGGGATCGGTGTGTCCAATTGTTATGAAACTTGGCAAGCAGTTTTATATGCACATGCTTCCTCATTTGACCGGCTTTTTAATCTTAAATTTTGGTCACGTGACTCTTTAATGGCTAAAAACACTTCAAATCTTTAATCGAAAACGGGGTACTGAAAAACATCTTTTGCAATTGTTTTTTAGTTCTTTGCTGTTTTACTTCTGTCGAGTACTATTTTATTCCGCCTTTTAATCATGTCCACATGTCAACAGAAACGGTTAATACAGAGAAACAGGTCACGTGACATGCTAAATGTTTAAATATCTTTAAACGAAAATAACCTATACCACCTTAAAAGGCTGATTTTTAATTTAATAGTGATTCTAAACAAATTGAATCAAAAACATTTTAGAAATTCTCAGTGCAAACATGCCCCATTTCCAAAAACACGCATTGTGACTTCATTATTTCAGAAATGTCACGTGACACTAAAAACCACTGTCATGTTGATAAACTAGTGAAATTCTATTTATTTCCCACTAAATGACGGCAATAAGTCATTTTATACTAAGAGAAATAAAACAAAGTATATTTCTTTGCGGGGGGTCACCTGATTATAGAAAGCCAAGCCTTAACACACTTGAGTATTCCCATCGGGCCTTGACTGAAACTGAGAAGAGTGTCCTGGCGCGTGGTTTACGGTTCTGTCTTCCTCCTAAAGATTTTGACAAATATGATGTTAAATGCTCCTTTGAATTGCTTTATCGTGATTTAATTAAGCTCGATCTTCCATTAACCGACGAAAACCACGATCAACTCAAAAGTAAATTAAAGAATATATCTTATAGCTACATTTACTCATATGACTTTACAAAGCAAAAAAACATTCTAAGCAAAGACGGATGGAAAGCCTTAACTGATTTACGCAATGATGACAGCATTATCATCCCGAAACCGGACAAAGGAAATGGCGTTGTAATAATTAGCAGACTTGATTATCTTAACAAAATGAAACACTTGATTTCTGACACCACCAAATTTAAAGAGTTACGACACAATCCGACTAAATCCAGGGAAGAAAGCTTGTCAACTTATCTTCGGAAACTGAGAAATGACAAAATTATTGATGATGCAACTTTCTACAAAATCTTACCGAGTGGATCTTCTCCTGGCGTTTTATATGGCCTTCCCAAAGTACATAAGACTGGTTGTCCTTTCTGCCCTATCGTTTCATCGGTTAACACCTATAACTACAATCTTGCTTCTTACCTTGTTTCCATACTTCAGCCAATCTCCACCAACCAATATACTGTCAAAGACTCTTTTAGCTTCGCGGATTGGGCCAAAAAGTACAAGCATAACAATGGAATAATGTGCTCTTTAGATGTCTCCTCCCTATTTACAAATGTGCCACTCGAGGAAACACTAAACATTTGTCTAGATAAATTATATTCTCTTGCTGATCCTCCGGCTTTGCCTAGGGTTGTTTTACGCAAGCTATTGGAATTTGCCAGCAAGAAGAGCCACTTTCTTTTTGACGGGAAATACTACGACCAAATTGATGGTGTTGCCATGGGTTCGCCATTGGGCCCTGTCTTAGCCAACATTTTAGTGTGATGTTGAGGAAAAGTGGTTGATGAACGCCAAGGTTAGTCCTTTATTTTGGAATCGGTACGTGGACGACACGTTCACCATGTTTCACAACAAAGACAGTGCAAATGAGTTTTTGCACTATTTGAACAGTTGTCATAACAATATTAAATTTACCATTGAATTTGAACAGAACAATGCAATTCCGTTTTTGGACATTCTTGTCACACGTAATCAAAACAACACTTTCATGACATCAATCTACCGAAAGAAAACTTCACAGGTCTCTACACGAAATGGGATTCCTTCACTCCACGAAAGTACAAAATAAACCTCATCCGCTCCCTCACTTATCGCTACTACCGTCTTTGTTCATCTGGCTCCTTGCTACAATCTGCCCTCAATGATCTTCGAAAACTCCTTCTTCAGAACGGCTACCCACAAGGCATAATCAACATCATATCAACGATGTTTTGAACAAAAACAGACAACACCAGCATAGCAACCCTGTGTCTACTGTTCCCAAGAAAGATGTCATTGTCCTACTTCCCTACTTAGGTTTGCAAAGCAACCAAGTCGCTAAACGCCTGAAATCTTGTGTGTACAAATTCTACTCTTGTGTTAACCTTAAGATTGTTTTTCAGAGCACTCGATGTATAAAATCTTTCTTTCCTTACAAAGACCGTATTAATCGTTCACAACAATCCAGAGTTATTTACAGAGCAAATTGCTGGGATTGTAATGGTTTTTACATCGGTAAAACTAAACGACGGCTTCACGATAGAAAAACCGAACATTTTAAGGCCCTCGCTAAAAATGACAATGCTTCAGCCATTGCTGACCACGTCAAGGCCACTGGACATAACATCAAGTGGGATCATTTTGATATTTTAGCGAAGGGCAAAACAGACTATCATTGTAAAATAAAAGAGACGTTATTTATTCAAGAACTTCAACCTGCTTTCAACGTCAACGTCGGAAGTGAAAGGCTGATGCTTTATTAATCTGTTATTTTTTATATATATTTTATATTTTACTGTTAAGTATTTGCTTAATCTAGGTTCCAGTCCCCTCACCCGCTTTGTTATATATAAATAGCTGTTTTAAATTTCAACGGTTACTTTTGAAAATGTATGTAGAGTACATAGGAAACGTCAAGTCAAAATGAACAAGTTCAATATGTTTATCACTGCTGTTTGTGTCTTATTTTTGATCAAATTACGATGGCCTAAGAACAAAAGTATTTGCAGTAAATGCACTTTCACACTTTGAGATTATGACAAATTCGTGCAAAACTTGACGCGTTTTGAGGAACAACAACGATCACCGCCAGGATATGATTACACTGGAATGTTACAAGCCACTGGAAATCTCGTGGAGATCATAGACTAAAAGTTCGAGATCTCCACGGGATTCCAGGTCTGTTTTTTGGTTGCTAAGAACGTCTGGCTCGTTATGATTCTTCACATCCATATCTGAGTCGATCATCACGTTCGATCTGGTGCCACAATTCTGCCTGTCCTTCTGTATTTACAGTCTCGTAATAAAACTGAATCAGTTGAATATGTCTCTTTGCCTTTCTCTCTTTGCTCGCATTCAAGTGCTCTTGAAACGGTTTCCAACTTCGAACATAACATTAGTTTTGTAAAAACGGAAGCGGTCAATCGGCGGCTTCCGTCCCCACTCTCCAGTCAATGTTCAATTTCACCGCGCAAATGACGTTAAACAATGTTCTGGCCCTTTTTTCTTCTCCATCTGCGCGTACCGGTGCTTAAATCTGTTGTAATTCTCCTGTTCCTTGTCAAAAAAACGTGAAGATCAGAAGAATGGGCAAATGGAGGTGACTCGACTTCGAAAGCCCATCACTCGCACGCGACCCCGCCAGACGTCCTGGATTCTAACTCTGTCACGCTCGTACTCGAGTATCCACCTATCATTCCGTCTATACGTTGGCTCCTCGTGGGTAAACACGCGTGTACTCGGCATTCTAAAACGACCGAACGGTAACTCACGTAACGTCACACAACACCAAGAAAGAACGTTCATACACTGATCA
>JAHPZR010048553.1:0-16014 GCA_019787425.1 Platygyra sinensis | reverse complement strand
AGATTCATCCAAACATCAATGGTTTTAAAGCTAAAATTTTAATTAAACTGCGCAGCCGAAGGCTGGGCGGTTTCTTGCTCTGCCTTCGGTTTATTTATTTATTTATTTTTTTAGTTTTGTTGGTGAGTAGACCCAAACTCTGACTCACTCGGCCAATTGTTGTCACCGGATGATGTCCTCATCAGCCAATTACAGGCCATTTCTCAGCTCTTTTCATCATATCCCCCCTCAGGAGCATTTTGTCAAGTTAGCAAATTAACTACTCAGACAGAACATGGCCGTCTGTGAGAAATGTTTATTTGGTCAAAATTGGCCCAAACTCCGTTGGAGATGCACATCAGGACATTTGCAAGGATAAAGAATGTAACTTAGGACCAGTTGCTGGCTACTAAGGCTGAAATTATCCAGAGTTAAGCTGTATTTTCGTTTTGCGTGCGAAACAGAAGATTTTGTAATCTGGAATTTTTGTTTCTGTTCACTTTCGAAGGGGTTATTCAATGCGCTATAAAGGTATTACGTCTGGCCATGATGGAACACGATGACAGTGATAATTGTAAGATCGTGTTTACTTCGCTAGAAGCAATGATGGAATTTTCTGGGGAAAAAAAGTTAAAAGTTAGTCTTAGTCATGAAAAACCCTTTTAACATATGTAAATTGATAGTCGTTTGAAAGGTCAAGGTAATTTATCCTTAGACATAAACAAAATTATCCGATTACAAGTAACGCTAGACCCGTCTCATGCAAAGAATGTTTCCATATCTCAAATCGCCCTCTCCCTATTCACATACACTTGCATGAAATTTCTAAGTTTCTTGACACAGAGACTTAGTTTCTGCTCAACAAATGTTGTCAAAGTGCAAGTCTCTTCAATTTTAAAGGAAAAACAAATTTTGCTGTGACGAGGCGGATTTGAACCCGGGCGCTAGCACAGCAGTCTTCCACCCTAACCACTAGACCACCGAGAAAACGCTACCGGCAAATGGTTTAATTTAAGTACCATATCGAAAACCCGAACGCTATAAAGAAGCTAACCATTTAGACTGCAAAACAGTCGTATTTTTTGCGACGGTCCATATTCAAATGAAAGGTCTGGAGCGAGGATCACGCTTACGGCGCTTCGCGCCTTCCGAAAACGTCCAAAAATGACTGTTTTGCAGTCTACTAACCATTAACCCCTTGCATTAGCCCTAACCCTAATCAGTATTTTCAGTGCTTAGGCCTATAATCAGTATTTACTTTGTGTACGCATCACAAGGTATCCAAGGGCAGTTTGAGATATGGCAACAAGTCGTAACCATCTTTTAAATTGTTTCCGGGTAATGTTTTCTGGCAAAACGTTGTTGCTAAATATTACGTAATGTTTTTGTGAGTGCAAGAGTTAAAAAAACGTGGTTTTAATTTCTTTTAAAATTCTTGTTAAATATGAAACAAAAAATTATATTGGACGCGTCAATAAAAAGATGGAATTTTTGAGGGTAAAATGGGCGAATTTTCAATTTAGTTAGTTTCAGCTTAGTTGTTAAAATGTAATGTAGATACAAAATATTGCAATGTAAGATAAATTGTTAGTGATAGTGTAGTGAAATCAGGAATATATTGTTAGTGTTATATTTTGTATTTTGCTTTTATGTTTTTGTAACTTAGGTAGCGTTTTCGTACTGCAATATTTGGTTATGATGTTCATTTCTTAACACAATAACACGCGAGTCGCTTTGTGGAGGCTGTTGTACATGTAAGTTGTACAGGTAAACAAATTGAGCTTAAGTTTTCAGTCGATTTTTGTCGTCACCTTGATTACCAATACATCTAAAAATAAGCTTGACCAAAACTGTATTTGTAAACACTGCCGGGCGAATTTTGAAGTTTTCTCTGTGCTATTTTAACCACAGCCGCTTCAGGGCAGCCGCTTCATAGACAGTAAAGACTGCTAAAATTTTTTCTTCTGTTACAAACCATAAGTTTTTAAGCCGAAGCGAACAGGATTTGCTAATGTGAATATTTGCATAATATGATTACATGGATATTTCCTCGTTTTGTTAGCTCAATTTATTCGGTTTGGCGAAATGCTTGGGTGAATTTCCAGGTTAATTTTTTTGACAACTAGTGAAGCTACTGCCGATAAAATGACTCCAAAGCTAAATTGAGCCGTCAGCAATAAAAATACACACCGGTACTATTGTCCTTCCTCGTATGCTTATGCGTGAATATTTATTCATGTATTTAAATGATATAATGATATTTTTATTACAGGGAACTGGACTGGGCAAGAACTTCAGCCCTGTCAAAATTTTCTCACGAACCTTGTTTTTAAACCCATACAGTAGAGTACATTATTTTCCACCATACCTAACACAGAAATTCCACCAATCCTAACTAATAACTAACATGCATGAGTATATCTCTGGCCTTTGCTGTGTCCTACACATATGTTCAGCTTAAACTGCTGGAAACAACTTTGACAGAGCTGTTTCAACAGTTTCACTTAAATTGATTTCTAATTAAGTATTTAGCACTACCTGTAGCAGTGTTGTTGAGTGTATTAACCTCATGGAGGGTTGTAAATGTTTACTTTTTTATGATGATAAAAAACAACAAAATATTCATGTGAAACCTGATCTTGGTGTTAGTTGTGAATCATAGTTCATCTTAGTGAGCCTCAGTGTACTGGTAAGGAGACAAAGTTCAGAAAGTTCAGAATATCTCTTCCCCCAGCACACACCTGCAGTCTACAGGTGCAATAATTGATAGGTTAATACAAAGAGTAATGTAAAGTTATAAATTCAACATTAAAATATGACTTTTGAATGTATCCTTTGCTAAAATTAGTCATTCCCTGTGAGATTCCGGAGGTAAATTACCACCTAAGGTGCTTACCATTTGGCCAGAAAATCCAGAAATTTTGGTTTGAAGTCAACTGGTAAGGTAATTTTCCGGAAATTCCATTTGGAAATTGTGGAGTACATTCTGAGGCACTCTTCTTTTTCCATTTGGAACGGAACAACAGAAATTTCCTTACCATTTGCTAAACTTTCAAGTTTCCAGTCTCTCATCAACCGAAAACAATGACGGGAAATCAAATTGTAAATGGTAAGCGCTATTTCGTTCAGTTGGTTTGGTGATTTTGGAAAAACCCTTACCATTATTCAACGCTCGTCCCAACCGGTTTATTCTGACAAATGGTAAGCACCCCTGATGTGAAGTCCTGTCTTCAAGCTAGGGAAAATGACACTGTAAAAAGTTACAAAAAAAGTTGCAATGAAAATAAAAAAGAATTGTGAATGTTGACATGGTGTACATTGTACATCATGTAAAACTTTAGGTGAGTGCCAAAGGCATACACTAATATTTCATACTATTTAACTTTTCAGGACAAATTAAAATAATTATGTGATCAGAAAAATAACGAGTATTGTCCAGGCAGTACCAGTTTATGGATGGCATATGCATCTACAGTAAGAGGAACTGTAAGCATTTCCAGTTAAGTTTTATGCTTATGACTTCTTGTACTTGTTTTTTTTGTCCTTTTATCACACGAATAGGTAATAAAAGATGCATGTCCAAAGTGAATGCAAAGCTAACACACTGTTAAAGGTGTATATTTGAATGTTAATCATATCTGTGGTTGTTCTGAGATGGAGAGCTGTTACATGTACATGTAAATTGTTCATGCATGATTTTTCACTTGTTAAGATTCAGCTGCCAATATGTTCTGTTATTTAATATTAATAGTCATCTGTTGGTGTGCAATGATCTTCACCAATATGTGACCTACATGTAATAATGTACAGTGTAATTATTAATTAACCAAATTATGTTGTTTTCAGTTGACCAGGGCTACTTTTTGTTGTAATGTGATGTTGAAGTGCGCAATTTACAAACATGCCCGGTGTGAACTTGTCAAATGTATGAACTGAATGTTAGCATTACTAGGTAAGATATTTCTTAAAGCATATTATTTTTGTAATTAATAATTTCTCAGGCATTGAATTTCTTCAAGAAAAGATTCATACTCCACAATTTTTTTTTCTTTATAGGAGGTCCCTGGCCTGATACTTTGGAATTTCTAAAGAATGGCCATGAATGGGTGTTGGAGGTGAATATCTTCTGGAATTGCACATTCAGATTTAGTAAGCAAGAACATCAGTATTTATCCTGACAAAGTCTGATTTTCTTTTGTAACCTAAACTAATATACAGTTGTACAATTATATGTACAACCAAACAGCCTGGATGGCTCTTTGATTAGGGATGTGCACATTGTTGTAGTGCAATATTCCAGTTTCTTGTTTATGGCAAATTGCATTATATTCGCTCTCAAAAGTTCATAAGAAAGCTGCCTCAGTTTGGGTATCATTCCCTAACATTTGATTCACTGTGCTATAGCAGCTCCCCGGGTCACCTCAGGCGAACAGCTTTCACCTTCAGGTGACAAGAATAACATACTTAGCCCTGCCAGGCGACCTCCTTTTTGATTTCTTGTGTTGTATTGAAGTTTACAAGGAAACATGGCTCAATTAATCCATTAATTTTTGTGAAGTTTAACACTGGCCTTTAGTGATACGGACAGCAGTTTCCTTGCATAGCATCAGCAAAGTTTTTTTAGTTCTTGTGAGTTGTTTAATGTGCAAGAAAAGTCCCTAGTTGAAAGAGAATGTGAACTAAATTATCAGAAGAACAGAAAGCAAAGAGGGAAATAGTACCTAATTTTTTACATATATAATTTAACCATTTTAACTCAAAAAAGTGTAACTTTTGTGTTTCTTTGTGAACTTTTGACAACCGTATGCCGAGAAATTGCATGTGCTTGTGCAGCCTTTTACCTTTGGGATCTGTAAAAAGGATTTAAATGTCCCGGAAACAATGCAAGGCATATTTATCTGAGGGTCAAGCGGTTATTATATATTGATTAATAATGTTATTCTATAGATAACTATAATTAACAATAATTAATTTTGATAATTTTTTTGGTTCAGGCTACCAAGCTTGCAAGCTTGACTTCTCGGCACCCTAGCCTGCAAGGTTGGGTGCCCAAATGGTTCCCTAGAATTTTTCTTAGAGTGCAGCCTTGCTGTTCCTGTCAGTCAATATATGAACAGTGTACACATGGGCAACCTGGATTAAAACACCAAAGATTTTCGAAGCAGCCATGGTCAGGTGAGATATTTCTAAAGGAATATAAATTTAGAGTCGTTATGATTGGTTAATTAGGCACTGATTTTTATTGTAAACAATATCTTACTGAGTGTAGAACACAGAGACCACTCAGTGTTATGACAGAGATATTTATGTGTGAAAAGTTCTATAAACAAATGCATCCTGGAACAAAGTAATTCATCATGGATGCAGCTTCTGTGAGATCACCAATATCAAGGCTGCTGCCTCACGAGTGGGCAGGTCGCCTGAGGTGCCCGAGTTACAGTTGCAGGCGACTGGAGTTGTTTTCAAGGAGTGCGAGTGGGCACCTAAACATGTAGTTTTCATTCACATCTACATGTAATCTGTCAGATGACGTCAATCTTCAAGCAATAAAGTAACCAGAAAACAATTAATAGCTACTCTGGTCCTGTTTTGCTTTTCAGTTTTATCATGGGCCAAAACATAGCAACAAAGTCTCTCTCCATTCACAAATTTGCTGAAAACAGCCATATTTGAAAATCGCCCAAAAATGCATTGCAAGCTCAGTATTGAATAAAATTAAATGTGCATCATGTGTGCCAGTGGATTGTCTCTGTTGATGTTGAATTGCAGTGATGCCTGCTTCTGACATTATATTTACAACAGGGCTTTTTTTGGCACGATACTATGGAAAATTTTCATTTACTGTACATATACTGAATAAATTTTTTTAGTTTCTGAAAGGATAGAATTCTACCACTTAAAAAAATCGAAATAGTCAAGTAACTGGCCAATATAAACAAAACATCATTGCAATTCTTTTTGCTTATTAGGGTTTTATTTAATGTTTAAATTATGAAGCAAGTTGTTGCAGTGCCGCCCAATGTACAATAATGTACTTTCTCCAAAGAAGCAGCCAATATAATGCGGTAATGCTGCCTCAAATCACCTTTAGTTTATCCTTATGTCTCAAGCCTGGGAAAGGAAATCACATTTAATTTCAGAAAGGCTAAATTCAAACCCCCAAAGTGCCTTTCATTTTTAGTTGTTTTCATTACATTTCATGGTTTGTACAATGTATCTTGTTAATTGTCCTAAAATAGAATTGCAAAACTCAAAAACAAAAGCAGTAATGCAAGTTTCTGTAAAAAAAACACTGCAGCACTTGCATGGCTACACTAATTATTGAATTTATTTGACCATAAATAGTGTTCTTTCTCAATCATGACCTGGTCACTTTGCTGAATGCTTTATCTCAAACATTTGGTTGTTATTAGGTCTAATCCATCAGATATTTCTGCTCACGAGCAATCGACAAAACCGCCAGCAACAGACAAAACCGCCAGTGTAGTCCGTCTGCGCAACGGCTCCCAAAAGCTTGTTCTGATATCCCGCTGTTTGTGTATCCAGTTTTGATTGGCTAGTTTCTTACACGCTTTCTGATTGGATAAATTTTGCAAAGGTGATCACGCAGCCATCACGTAATGCTAAAAATAATTTTGTGCAGGTTTCCCAAGTACACTGGTGAACATTTGATTGACTTTGATTTGGAACTAAGATGTCTGCAACTACAGAAGAGTGTTGGCAAAAAGCGTTCAAAGCCGTGAGAGAGCAGTTTGAAATCGATAATCTTCTACCTGAACAGGAAACACGCTTCGCGAATTTCTTGAAGGTCAAAATATTTTTGTAAATTTGCCGACAGGCTAGGGTAAATCTTTGATTTTCCAGTGCCTTCCGATCGCTGCTCTGTTCGAAAAGCCTCGTGATTCCAGTGTTCTTGTTGTAATATCGCCCTTGCGATCGCTTATGGGAGACCAGATTCGACATCTAAACAACATGCCTGAACTAAGCTGAACAATGGCATACACAAAATGCAACACTGCACAGTCAACAGACTTGTGCGTAAAGAGCTACATTTCAATCCGGTGGTACCAAGAACTATCAAAGAAGGAATGAGGACCTATTCATCAAGCCTTAGAAACATAAGCTCTCTCAGATAGCTGCAAGAAACATAAGAATCTCGCTAGACAAGGGTATAGCTTTCTCGAAGTAAAGTTACGGCTTCTAGGAAGAAAAACATACCAGGGTGGCAAACATGATACCCGTGATAAGAATCTACCTAATGTACTTGCAAACAGTTCTAATCACAGCCAGGCCTGGTGCCACAATATAGAATGCAAGTAAGCAACACGTTCACAGTAAACGTTATAACTTGTCCCTCAAAAGCAAATACTTGCAATACATAACTTGTAATATAATAGAAATGAACTGAAACAATTCGCTAACACATGGCAAATTACAGAGGTGTCAAATTCAACGAAGCGACATGCAGATAACAGCGGAAATCATGCAGACCTTGACCTCTTGCCATAGCACGATCTAATGGCTCTACTACTTTAAATATTCCTCCTCATAACAAATCATGAAGTGCCCTTCATAAACATGAGTGAAGTGACAAAAAGGTAACACTCTTTTGTTTCGTTTTTCGATGGATGTGACAGCATAAATACACGGAACAGACAAACCAGACAATGCAGAGCAAAACAGTACATACAATATACACGCGATGATATTTATTTTTAGCATTGCGCGAAATATTTCGCAAGAATGTGACCAATCACAAGGCACGTAAGAAACTAGCCAATCAGAAATGAATACACAGATCCGTGTATCCATGCAGGATATCAGAACAAGCTTTCGGGAGCCGTTGCGCAGACGGACTATACCAGGGATTTTGTGACACGTCCGGCTGCAATGCAGGCTACTAAAAAAGTGGCTTGGGCTGCTAAATTTTGAACTTAGGAGCCTGAAGAGTTCCTTAAAAATTTCCTTAGGCAACAGCCTTGAATATTAATGGCACATACACTCTACATACTTGTAAAAGAGTTCAATAATTACTTTCTCTGGTTTCTCTGTATTTACAGACAACTTGATGCGATCTTAATCTCTGCACAAAGTTCATTGAACAAACTGACTTGGAAGTTGAGTTCTGCATTCCATCCTGTGTGTGGTTACATCATAACTGCAACATTGTGGCAGATACCCTGTACACTGTATTACATTTTTAAGAGCCGCATAATAAGTCAACTCCGTAATCATTTCAACTGCCTGTTAAATTAATCCGTTTTTCTTAGAGATAAACTTTTTTAGTTTCTGAAAGGATAGAATTCTACCACTTAAAAAAATCGAAATAGTCAAGTAACTAGCCAATATAAACAAAACATCATTGCAATTCTTTTGCTTATTAGGGTTTTATTTAATGTTTAAATTATGAAGCAAGTTGTTGCAGTGCCGCCCAATGTACAATAATGTACTTTCTCCAAAGAAGCAGCCAATATAATGCGGTAATGCTGCCTCAAATCACCTTTAGTTTATCCTTATGTCTCAAGCCTGGGAAAGGAAATCACATTTAATTTCAGAAAGGCTAAATTCAAACCCCCAAAGTGCTAAATTTTGAACTTAGGAGCCTGAAGAGTTCCTTAAAAATTTCCTTAGGCAACAGCCTTGAATATTAATGGCACATACACTCTACATACTTGTAAAAGAGTTCAATAATTACTTTCTCTGGTTTCTCTGTATTTACAGACAACTTGATGCGATCTTAATCTCTGCACAAAGTTCATTGAACAAACTGACTTGGAAGTTGAGTTCTGCATTCCATCCTGTGTGTGGTTACATCATAACTGCAACATTGTGGCAGATACCCTGTACACTGTATTACATTTTTAAGAGCCGCATAATAAGTCAACTCCGTAATCATTTCAACTGCCTGTTAAATTAATCCGTTTTTCTTAGAGATAAACTTTTTTAGTTTCTGAAAGGATAGAATTCTACCACTTAAAAAAATCGAAATAGTCAAGTAACTAGCCAATATAAACAAAACATCATTGCAATTCTTTTTGCTTATTAGGGTTTTATAAGTCAACTCCGTAATCATATAAAGATAAACTTCTCTTATTATATGGCGAGGTAAAACCAACATTCTGATTGGTTCTTTCCTGGTCAGGAATTCGCCATACAGACCGTTTCCATGGAAATGGTCAGTGGCTGTGTATTTTTTGTTTTCAAAAGCTGGAAAATTCAAAACAAGCATGGCCCGAGTGCCATATAATAAACTACTTACTAACCTATAGCTAGCTCAAGCCGTACTGAGGAATATTGGCCCTCGGTCGCTTTTGTACGGACCTCGCTTCGGTCGGTCCGTACTGCCACAACCTCGCGCCAATATTCCCCAGTACAGCCCTTGCGCTTGGTTAGTAAGAGGTTAATATTTTTTAAAGTAATTGCTTTTTGGCTTAAACATGATATTTTTTGTGTATCGTGCATTTAAATCAATTTTGTAATCATCTGCATTGGGAATGGCATAAAGTAATATTAGGTCTTGAGTGAAGTTGCAGCATTAGTATTTTTGGAAGCACTAGGAGATCGAATAATTGATGACATTCTACAGGGAGCCTCGCCATTTGCAACAGCCAATAACTAAGGTTAATTTGTTCCCTAGTGTTGTACTCTAATCTATAAATTATTTCAATCAGTTGTTTTAATGGTTGCCGTATAACACAATGTCTAGCTCTTTTAGTGCTTGTAAGATTTTGATGTTTATTGTACCGTTCTGTAAACTGTTCAAATGACTCCTTAGTAATATTCTAAGTGTCTTATAGCCCCATCCTCTAAGTTACATTTGATCAGGTTAAATAAATTTTTGATGCAATGGATATCTGCGCAGCAAGGAGGCAGCTCAAGTAATTCAGCTCAAGTAATTCAGTTCAAGTAATTCAGCTCAAGTAATTTGCTCGAATGCTGGTGTATACACGTGCGGTACCCAAATATTGTATAATTAGTTAACACTAAAATCCCCGATAAATGTTATGCCAGCGGTACTATACTAATGAATCTGTAACTATTCGTCATGTTTCGTAAAGTTTAACGCTTAGTTTTCTGCCAAAGAGGTTTTCAGACAACCCTGGTCAAAACATCATGGACAGATATGAAAATTTAAAGAGAAAATGCACTTTGTTAAATAAACTGTGAATCCACCTCTTAAAAAAAGGTTGGCAATGTTGTTTTAGTAAGCCATTTCTTTTATTCCCCTTCCCCCAAGCAATGTTGAGTCTACCGAAAATGACTTGAATGCCTGACATCAACATTGCATCGGGGGGAGGGGGAAAGAGAAAATACGCCATTTTCACGGGTTTATTGCCTCTATGTCCCAAGAGTTCTAGCCAGGGTTGTAGTAAGACATTTCTGACATTGTTGGACTTGGGAGTGGTTACCTGCGCTAAATGCTAGAAGAAAGTGGTTAACTGTTGAATAAGACATTCAAGTTGATGATGTTGTCACACCATGAGAACACTTGCCTCTTGGTTGAACTGTAGAAGTTTATCCAGGAAAAAAATGGACACAAGGGTCGCCAATGTTCAAGTGGGAAAAGATGAATTCCTTAGCCCTATTACCAAGTTATATCAGCTTGAACTGTGATGAATGTGTTGGCTTAGCTACAAAGGGCCCATTCAGGGAGGGACTGAAGCCTACATTTCAACATTCTGTATATGTTGCTTTACAGATTGATTCACACTTTGTTTGAAATGTCATGTGGGATATATCACCTGCGTGATTTTACCAGCACTGTAATTATTTAACTTATACATCTTCAGACTAAAAAGTCTTAAAGAACTACTTTTGAGTCATAACACTATTTAATACTTACTTTCGATTAATTAATTAACTGTATTTATAACACAATTATTGATCATGATTGGTTATCAATACACTTATTTGTTACATGATTGGCATGTGATCATATGGGTGTTGTCCAATTTTGAAATTACTCATGCAATTATTCCCTGAATTACACACAACTTGGCCCAATTTCTGTTACCAATCATAACAAATATTATAATTTCCTTTAATAAGATTGGTACATAGAGTGCTGTATTTTGCACTAATTAATCTGCAAAGTTGTTATCCAAAAGTGTTTTCAGACAATTGGCTGTAATTGGACAACTGTAATCAGACAGTTACAATTTTACAATTGTACAATTTTAAAAAGGAAACAAATTTAACATTTTACAAAACATGTTTCGACATTCCCATGTCATCTTCAGTTGCAAATGTTAGGCTTGTGAATTATTAATGAAGTTTTGAATTTAACTTCATTTCAGTATAATTAACAAATTGACGTCAGTTTTTCATGCGTCTGTCCTGTTATTGATCATGAATTTCGTCATCACATTGTCAAAGTAGCTGTGGATCCACGAGGCGATAGCCGAGTGGATCCGCAGACTACTTTGACAATGTTATGACGAAATTCATTATCAGTAACAGGACAGACGCATTAAAAACTGACATCAATTTGTTTTTTACGATAAGAAATTGTCGAATTGCCGGCTCTCACTCGCTGACATCACAGTGTAATACACGGCTTAGGCTTCTTTATTTTTTAAATAAAGCTCATGCATGTGACCCTTTATTGGTGTTTTGAGAGGCTGTTAGGCTTGTGAATTATTAATGAAGTTTTGAATTTAACTTCATTTCAGTATAATTAACAAATTGATGTCAGTTTTTTATGCGTCTGTCCTGTTATTGATCATGAATTTCGTCATCACATTGTCAAAGTAGCTGTGGATCCACGAGGCGATAGCCGAGTGGATCCGCAGACTACTTTGACAATGTTATGACGAAATTCATTATCAGTAACAGGACAGACGCATTAAAAACTGACATCAATTTGTTTTTTTACGATAAGAAATTGTCGAATTGCCGGCTCTCACTCGCTGACGCGTTGCATGAATTTTAAATTCATGTGTCTGTCCGCATATAGACGATAAAAATTAGCTAATGAGCGTGTGTGAATTTCTGCAGTTATCGTAAAATTTGTTTTATAGCATTTTGAATAGCGTACCAAACTAATGCTAATACACATGAAAAATTTACTCGATACTGATTGGCTGAGAGCAGTGCAGTTCAAGTGTAACACCAGTGCTAAAAGTGTTACACCAGTGCAAAAAGTGTAACACCAGTGCAAATTACACATCATAATTCTGGATTATGATTGGCAGAAAGACAATGAGAATTTTCGTAGGCCAATGATATCACGTAAAGCAGTGACAAAAATTTTGTACGGAAACTTTGAAAAATGTTCCCTCGTATGCAAAAAATGGCTTCAAGAAACATCTTCTGGCACTTTTTCCACACAAATTTTTTTCTTGTTTGTATCATTAAAAAGTAATCATACAGTTTTTCTTGTTCAATTTGGAATTAATTTGCACTTGTGAGTTTTTCAAAAAGCCGAAATTGCACTCGCTGAAACGGCTCGTGCAATTTTAACTTTTTGAAAAACTTAATGGTGCAAATTAATTCCAAATTGAACTCGAAACCATATGGTTACCTATACTAATAGACTTCAGTGTTAATTCATTGGAAATTGTTTAATTTGTTTAAGTGCGTGCCTAATAGACATACTTGAGAAGTCAGTTCTAATTTTCCATCTGCCCTTGACTCTCCGGGTGGTTTGGGTGTCTATGAATAATCTTCACTCCCAACAATCTACACAAATTATTGATGACTCAGGTATAAATTCCTTCCCATTGTCCGTTTGTAAATACTTTTGAGCACCTTTGTCATAGTAGAAAAAAATTGTGCATAATGGAATGGACTTCGTTTGCAGATTTTGTTTTAGTTGGAAATAGCCAGCAAAACTTTGAAAAGAAGCCTTTGATGACTCAGATATAGCAACACTGGCCCCTGTTATTTGTCACGAATGGCCACTTTTTGCCTGGAGCCATGTCAATCATATCTGCTTGCAACCTCTCGAAAGGCCCAAAACTTCTTATTGGACAAGGTGGAGGGGCAACAGTCTGAAACAGCCTGTGCAATTGGCAGTCAAGATAATTTCAAGAATTCTTTTGCCAGTGCTTTTATACCATTGTTACATGTTTTATACCATTGCAAAAGAATTCAAGAGAAAACTGCCTAACGAGACTGTTGCCTAAGGAAATTTTTAAGGAACTCTTCAGGCTCCTAAGTTCAAAATTTAGCACTTTGGGGGTTTGAATTTAGCCTTTCTGAAATTAAATGTGATTTCCTTTCCCAGGCTTGAGACATAAGGATAAACTAAAGGTGATTTGAGGCAGCATTACCGCATTATATTGGCTGCTTCTTTGGAGAAAGTACATTATTGTACATTGGGCGGCACTGCAACAACTTGCTTCATAATTTAAACATTAAATAAAACCCTAATAAGCAAAAGAATTGCAATGATGTTTTGTTTATATTGGCTAGTTACTTGACTATTTCGATTTTTTTAAGTGGTAGAATTCTATCCTTTCAGAAACTAAAAAGTTTATCTCTAAGAAAAACGGATTAATTTAACAGGCAGTTGAAATGATTACGGAGTTGACTTATTATGCGGCTCTTAAAAATGTAATACAGTGTACAGGGTATCTGCCACAATGTTGCAGTTATGATGTAACCACACACAGGATGGAATGCAGAACTCAACTTCCAAGTCAGTTTGTTCAATGAACTTTGTGCAGAGATTAAGATCGCATCAAGTTGTCTGTAAATACAGAGAAACCAGAGAAAGTAATTATTGAACTCTTTTACAAGTATGTAGAGTGTATGTGCCATTAATATTCAAGGCTGTTGCCTAAGGAAATTTTTAAGGAACTCTTCAGGCTCCTAAGTTCAAAATTTAGCAGCCCAAGCCACTTTTTTAGTAGCCTGCATTGCAGCCGGACGTGTCACAAAATCCCTGGTATAGTCCGTCTGCGCAACGGCTCCCGAAAGCTTGTTCTGATATCCTGCATGGATACACGGATCTGTGTATTCATTTCTGATTGGCTAGTTTCTTACGTGCCTTGTGATTGGTCACATTCTTGCGAAATATTTCGCGCAATGCTAAAAATAAATATCATCGCGTGTATATTGTATGTACTGTTTTGCTCTGCATTGTCTGGTTTGTCTGTTCCGTGTATTTATGCTGTCACATCATCGAAAAACGAAACAAAAGAGTGTTACCTTTTTGTCACTTCACTCATGTTTATGAAGGGCACTTCATGATTTGTTATGAGGAGGAATATTTAAAGTAGTAGAGCCATTAGATCGTGCTATGGCAAGAGGTCAAGGTCTGCATGATTTCCGCTGTTATCTGCATGTCGCTTCGTTGAATTTGACACCTCTGTAATTTGCCATGTGTTAGCGAATTGTTTCAGTTCATTTCTATTATATTACAAGTTATGTATTGCAAGTATTTGCTTTTGAGGGACAAGTTATAACGTTTACTGTGAACGTGTTGCTTACTTGCATTCTATATTGTGGCACCAGGCCTGGCTGTGATTAGAACTGTTTGCAAGTACATTAGGTAGATTCTTATCACGGGTATCATGTTTGCCACCCTGGTATGTTTTTCTTCCTAGAAGCCGTAACTTTACTTCGAGAAAGCTATACCCTTGTCTAGCGAGATTCTTATGTTTCTTGCAGCTATCTGAGAGAGCTTATGTTTCTAAGGCTTGATGAATAGGTCCTCATTCCTTCTTTGATAGTTCTTGGTACCACCGGATTGAAATGTAGCTCTTTACGCACAAGTCTGTTGACTGTGCAGTGTTGCATTTTGTGTATGCCATTGTTCAGCTTAGTTCAGGCATGTTGTTTAGATGTCGAATCTGGTCTCCCATAAGCGATCGCAAGGGCGATATTACAACAAGAACACTGGAATCACGAGGCTTTTCGAACAGAGCAGCGATCGGAAGGCACTGGAAAATCAAAGATTTACCCTAGCCTGTCGGCAAATTTACAAAAATATTTTGACCTTCAAGAAATTCGCGAAGCGTGTTTCCTGTTCAGGTAGAAGATTATCGATTTCAAACTGCTCTCTCACGGCTTTGAACGCTTTTTGCCAACACTCTTCTGTAGTTGCAGACATCTTAGTTCCAAATCAAAGTCAATCAAATGTTCACCAGTGTACTTGGGAAACCTGCACAAAATTATTTTTAGCATTACGTGATGGCTGCGTGATCACCTTTGCAAAATTTATCCAATCAGAAAGCGTGTAAGAAACTAGCCAATCAAAACTGGATACACAAACAGCGGGATATCAGAACAAGCTTTTGGGAGCCGTTGCGCAGACGGACTACACTGGCGGTTTTGTCTGTTGCTGGCGGTTTTGTCGATTGCTCGTGAGCAGAAATATCTGATGGATTAGACCTAATAACAACCAAATGTTTGAGATAAAGCATTCAGCAAAGTGACCAGGTCATGATTGAGAAAGAACACTATTTATGGTCAAATAAATTCAATAATTAGTGTAGCCATGCAAGTGCTGCAGTGTTTTTTTTACAGAAACTTGCATTACTGCTTTTGTTTTTGAGTTTTGCAATTCTATTTTAGGACAATTAACAAGATACATTGTACAAACCATGAAATGTAATGAAAACAACTAAAAATGAAAGGCACTTTGGGGGTTTGAATTTAGCCTTTCTGAAATTAAATGTGATTTCCTTTCCCAGGCTTGAGACATAAGGATAAACTAAAGGTGATTTGAGGCAGCATTACCGCATTATATTGGCTGCTTCTTTGGAGAAAGTACATTATTGTACATTGGGCGGCACTGCAACAACTTGCTTCATAATTTAAACATTAAATAAAACCCTAATAAGCAAAAAGAATTGCAATGATGTTTTGTTTATATTGGCCAGTTACTTGACTATTTCGATTTTTTTAAGTGGTAGAATTCTATCCTTTCAGAAACTAAAAAAATTTATTCAGTATATGTACAGTAAATGAAAATTTTCCATAGTATCGTGCCAAAAAAAGCCCTGTTGTAAATATAATGTCAGAAGCAGGCATCACTGCAATTCAACATCAACAGAGACAATCCACTGGCACACATGATGCACATTT
>JAHPZR010048552.1:20000-32208 GCA_019787425.1 Platygyra sinensis | reverse complement strand
CACTTTATATACCATTTTTGACAGAAATATTAATCTTCGTGTACCGTCCACTGACAAATGTACCCCTTTAACACTTCTAGTTACACGCTCTCCGGGCAATCTCTCCAGTATAAATTAAGAAATGAGATGGGAAACTACTTTCTTATGATAAAATAATATAACAATAAACAAATATAATAATTGAAAACAGAATTACGATTAAACATCACTATCACCATCTGAGTTTGATTTGAAAATCGGTGTTTGTTTTGTTGAAAGTGGAAGTTTGTTTTGTTGAAAATCAGGCGATTGTTTTCAAAAATCGGAGTTGAATTCGAAATGGCAGTTTGAATTTCGAAAACGAGAGTTTGAAAATTGGAGTCTGTTTTCGAAATTAGAGTTATTAATCAGGATACTTTGCGGCCAACCTGTTTTCCTAGTTCTAAAATCAAGAAAATCGTAAATTAGGTGTCATTCAGTTCTAAGTTTTGATTATTTTAGATATGAAATATTTGATTTTTAGCTCATGATTAACCCGATATTAGAGATAACAATTCAAAAATCAGAACTATGAAACTTGAAATCGGAATTTAGAAATCTGAAATCTGAAACCAGAAATCGGAAATCAGAAAACGAAAATCGTAATCCCTGAAAATCTGAAATCCAGAATTGAGAAATCAGGAATCAAAAGCTTGATTTCCGAAATGCCACTTATGATATCAAGTTCTGACAAGCACAGTTTATCCCAGTTTGCGATGTCATTATTTCGAATATCGCATCTGTAAAATCGTCCACATTTTCCCTCCGGGGGTGGGTAGAGATATTTTTAATGTCACTTCTGGTATCGTTTTCTAAGTGGGGGAGGGGTGAGTATTTTTAACTTCCTGTGTCAATAACTTTAGCGGGAAGTGGGGGAGGGGTGGAGTAAAATTCACATTGGACGACAATTTCCTGCCTCTTTTAGAAAGTACTTTGAGATTAATCGAATCTGTTCGGTTGCTTAAGTTTACTGCGACAAGATTGCTTCTTTGGGGGCTAAGGAAGAGATAAAAAATATCCTTGACTCTGGAGGGTTCTTTAAAGACGTTCAGCAACATTTACAAAGGAAATTTCGACAGAAACGTTAAGGAATTTCAAGGAGAACTGTTTGTAGATATTGCCAAGCCAACAGCCTTCGACGTTATTCATAAAGAAAGTCAAACAACTTTTGTTCTTCAGTGGACCATCGTAGTTAAACAAAACTGCAGCGGAAAATGCCATAAAGAGTATTGTCGTCCATCTGTTTCAATATTCTCTAAATCTCATTCGCAGTGTCGCTGTCGCTTTATCTCTTCGTTAGCCTCTAAAGAAGGAATTGTACTCATCTTGTCGCAGCAAATTAACTAAAGCAACCGAAAAGATTCGATTCGTCTCAAAGTACTTTCTAACAGAGGCAGGAAATTGCCGTCCAACATTAACTCCACCTCAACCCCTCCCCCAATTCCCACTAAAGGTTTCGACACAGGAAGTTAAAAAATACTCACCCCTACTCCGCTTAGAAAAACGATACCGGAAGTAACATTAAAATCTCTCTACCCATCCCCCGGAGGGGAAATGTGGACGATTTTACCGATTCGATATTCAAAATAATGACATTGCAAACTGGGATAAACCGTGATTGTCAGAACTGGATTTCACAAGTGGCATTTCGGAAATCAAAGTTCTGATTCCTGATTTCTCAATTGTGGATTTCAGATTTTCGGGGATTGTGATTTGCGATTTCTGATTTCTGATTTCTGGTTTCAGATTTCTGATTTCTAAATTCTGATTTCAAGTTTCAGAGTTCTGATTTTTTTGAATTGCTACCCCTAATATCGGGTTAATCATGGCTTGAAAAGCAAATATTTCATATCTATAAGTCAGAACTTAGAACTGAATGACACCTAATTTACGATTTTCTTGATTTTAGAACCAGGAAAACAGGTTGGCCGCAAAGTATCCTGATTTTATTGAAGATAAGGGTTTGAAAATGGAAGTATGTTTTGGAAACTGAGAGTTTGAAAAGCGCCGAGTTGGCCATAATCATCTCATATCCAAAAAGCGCGAGTGGAATAATTGTTTTATTAAAAACGCCCCCGAAACATAGAAAACTAGACTACAAAAAAAAACAAAAAGGCCCCCCCCAAAAAAAACACTCATACGCTAGCCATTTTTGTAGATCACGGTATTATGGTTCTTATTATTCAATCAAACTAAGGAAAGATGTTGAGAAGAATCCGGGACCTACTCAATACAACATTGATCATCATGAAGTAATAATTAGACCTTTTATGCAAAATCACAGCTCAACAATGCAGTTGACCTCTCCTATTTCCTCTGAGAATTTGATGCAGTCAAGATTAGGTGAAATTTGGTTTACAATCAATTAAATAGATGTTGGCGGTGCAGGTGATTGTTTCTTGAGATCTGTATCACATCAATTATGTGTCATTAGCAACCATCATGTGTATACGTACTGCTGGAGAGACAAAAAACTTTGAGATTCTTTTGTCTCTGATTGTGAGTTACGTCAGTATTAGCCTCCACAGAAGAGGGGGGAGGAGTGCGAGAGGTTAACTATATTTATGCAATCCCGTGTCCCAGTGGGCCCCGGTAAGTCCCACGTAGTGGTTCTAGTTATTCAACTTTCATACACTGTACGAATTCCTATTTTCTGATTGGTTGTTTTGTAACACGTAAGACTGGGTTGCGACGAAACAACCTCCTTGACGGCATTATCGTGGTCTAATAGCCATAGTGTAAATTCAACACACCACTGTCATTACACCATGGCCTCGGCAGACTCAAATTTTGATGATTTTTGTCTGCAGTGCATTCAGTTTGAATAATGAAAATGTTAACACACATATTGCCCGTGAATTATCGGGAATTACCTGCAGTCTTTCACTAACAATGAACTCGAAATTTTCAATACCGCACTCGGCGGCGCAATTTTCCCTTTCTTAAACAAGCGATGCCATTTTCGCAACACTTAGAAATTTTTTTAACTCTCAACAAATTTTCCTGTGCCAAATTAAAGAAAAAGGAAATTATGTAACTAACCACCCAGTATCGAACCTGGGACTTCTGTTTCCAGTGTGAATATGAACAATTAAACATTTAATGAATACGTTTTACTCCATCAACAAATTACAATCAGTTTCTACCTTGTCCAGGCCTGAACTGCAGCAGATATGGCATTGTCCATTCTAAAAGACTTGGTTACTAATTATGGCAAGCTTGGTTACCAATTCTGGCATCGATTGTTGGCATCGCTTGTTTACGAAAGAGAAATAGGCCCCGTTGGCCTCGTGCTGTATTGATCTTCAAAAATGGCTAGCTTATGCGTGAGTTTTTGGGCCTTTTTGTTTTTATTCAATCATTCCACTCGCGCTTGTTGGATATGAGATGATTATAGCCAACTCGGCGCTACGTGCCTCGTTGGCTATTTATCATCTCACATCCAACGCGCGCTCATGGAATAATTGTTAAATATCCCCCAATTTTGAAAACAACGCGCGTTGCGTAAAAGATTTGAAGAATAATAAACTCGATAGTCTCCATTTGGTGGGGCGAAAATATGCTAGGATATTTGTCCTTGGATATTATCTATTCCTCAAAGCTCACATTTTTCCTCAAGTTACGTTCGCAGAGCACTGTTCGCTTCTAGGAACAGATCTAGTAATGTCCGAGGACAAATATCCTAGCACATTTTCGCGCCAAATGGAGACTATTGTTTATATATTAGGGCAGAATATTTCCCCATACGGAGGAGTCTTAATATTAAAAGTGTATATGTACGTATGCATGCGTGTATGTAGGATAGAATATCGTTCGTGTATAGGATAATGAAACAAGACAGATAATTGAGGAATTTCACAAGAAACCAGTAGCATCCTTGTCTCCCATTTAAGTAACTTTTAAGTCAATCCAGGGGTGGTTTGGAAAAACCAAAGTCCCTTTCCAATTTCTTTTCTAGAACGGTATAAGACACACTGTCAAAGGTTTGTTTCAAATCTACGAAGGAAACTGCTACCACTAAGCCTGTATCAACGCCTCTCTTCCACGTTTCGTGTAAGGTGTGCGATAAAGACAGTTCAGTTGAGTATCCTGCATCATCAATATGATCACTGTTTGTCCGAGACCGGATTAGTTTGTAACGATGAGTCAATAGTTACTGCAATACGCTTAGTCTTCTTTGTAATATACCAGAATAAGCCCTACAGTTTTCAACTAGTAAACACACTTTTGTTCGTTTTAGAAACTTGAATAGGCTGAGAGAGTGACGGGACTATCCTGTAGCCTGCTAGCTTTAAAAGTATGTTTTCGGAACGGAGGATGAATTTGTTCTAAGTGGTTTTAATTTGTCCGTTACCGTAGTCGCGGAGTTTCCTTTTCGTCCTTGTCTGAACAAGATGTTCCGTCTCCAAAACGTGAAGGTGGGAACGGATCTAGATAGATCAAAGCTAAGTAGGAGATCATCAGATTCGCAGCGTTTATGTCAATTCCAGGGTGCCTTCAACTGACCCCATTTAATTTGGACCTTAGATGCCAGTATGCGCGACCGTGAGGACTTGACCTAAAGATGCTGGGAAAATACAATGATTCAGCTTTTCTAAGGGCAGATGTAACTTCATTCGTGACCCGTCTATAATTAGACCATTGCTCTGGGCATTTACACTTTACACTTAAAATTGCCTCCTTAAAGAGCTCAAACGAAGAATGATCCTCGGAGTTGTGAACGCAATTTATGCAATTGTGTACTGGAGAAGCATTAAAAAGAACCCAGGACTTCAACGGGATTTGAACCCGTGACCTTTCGATGCCGGTGCGACGCTCTACCCCACGAAGCTCCTACGATATGAAGCCACTGTTGTACATGAAATAAATCATATGTGAGATCTGCGTAAATGAAATCGAATCTAAAAAATGATCCTCGCAGTTCTGAACGCAACTGAGCTCAAAGAGCTCAGTTTTACCGTCGATTTATCTCGTGCCGAAGTCCAGGAAAAAAAACGGAACGCCCGAAGGAGACACACTTTAATAGAGTAAACATTGTCCACTGAATGATCCGCCGCCATAGCGAAAGCAGTTTTTATGTATGCTGCCATGATGATCTTTCTTCCTAATACCAGGAAGAATCCAGCCAGAGACAAGTACAATTGCTTCCATATAAAAGAAACAGAGAAAACACAGGCTTGCAACACTTGAAACCCTTGAAACGCTTGAGACCCTTGAAACGCTTGAAACCCTTGAAACGCTTGAGACCCTTGAAACACTAGAAACCCTTGAAACGCTTGAAACCCTTGAAACGCTTGAAACCCTTGCAACGCTTGGAACCCTTGCAACGCTTGAAACCCTTGAAACGCTTGAAACCCGTGAAACGCTTGAAACCCTTGCAACGCTTGAAACCCTTGCAACGCTTGAAACCCTTGCAACGCTTGAAACCCTTGCAACGCTTGAAACCCTTGAAACGCTTGAAACCCGTGAAACGCTTGAGACCCTTGCAACGCTTGAAACCCTTGCAACGCTCGAAACCCTTGCAACGCTTGAAACCCTTGCAACGCTTGAAACCCTTGCAACGCTTGAAACCCTTGCAACGCTTGAAACCCTTGCAACGCTTGAAACCCTTGTAACGCTTGAAACCCTTGAAACGCTTGAAACCCGTGAAACGCTTGAGACCCTTGCAACGCTTGAAACCCTTGCAAGGCTTGAAACCCTTGCAACGCTTGAAACCCTTGCAACGCTTGAAACCCTTGCAACGCTTGAAACCCTTGCAACTCTTGAAACCCTTGAAACGCTTGAAACCCGTGAAACGCTTGAGACCCTTGCAACGCTTGAAACCCTTGCAACGCTTGAAACCCTTGCAACGCTTGAAACTCATGAAACGCTTGAAACTCATGAAACGCTTGAAACGCTTGAAACCCTTGAAACGCTTGAAACCCTTGAAACCCTTGAAACCCTTGAAACCCTTGCAACACTTGAAACCCTTGAAACGCTTGAAACCCTTGAAACCCTTGAAACTCATGAAACGCTTGAAACCCATGAAACTCTTAAAACCCTTGCAACGCTTGCAACACTTGAAACCCTTGCAACACTTGAAACTCTCGCAACGTTTGATACCCTCGCAACCCGCCGGTAAAATACATGAAAACCTGGTTTCAGGAAAACTTCATTACCTTATTTGAAAACGTGTTATCAACTTTATTTTGATAACTTGCTGTTATCTTCTTTATACAAATCCACTGTAATAGAGATCAAGACTAAGTGTTCTACATTCACATATGTTCATATCTCTATTTTGGCCTTCTAAGGCTCTCCTTCTACCCCCCTTTCTCCTTATCCCCTTCTTCTTCTCTTTTGGACACCTGTCAGGCAGACTACCTTATTTATACTAAATAAATAACTATCTTTATCTGTCAAGCTCTCTATGCGTAATACCTGCTTTCCATTTAATTATTTTTTTAAAAATGATCATCTCTAGGTGTCCGTTTTATAAATTTTAGGGTCGTGTTCTTCTCACGTCTCTAGGTCAGTGCTGTCCTGTTACCGATCACTTCACGGAACGCGACTAAAAGTTTTTAAAGATGATACTCTTGCCTTGGAAGCTAAAAAAGAGAGAATAAGAAATGAGTTCTTTATACACAGAACCGAGACTTATCCCCCAAATATTTTTGAACTTATTTCCATGGCGGAAAGTGATGAGAAATTCCTCAGGGTCGTGTAACTCAGACAGATCTAGGGGAGGGGCAACAGGGAGGGGCACAGGGGCACAGGCCCCCCCCCCCTTATTTTGGGTAAAAAAGGAAGAAATGACTGAAGGGATAAATGCCAGAAGGGCAAGAAAATCAAGACCCCCTCCCCCCCCACCCCCACCTTTGCAAAGACAACTGAAATTTAAATAAACCTAAAGTACCATTAAAAACAATTTTAAACAAACATAAAAAATAATAACAAAAGGAATTAGCTATTAGCCAATCAGAGTAGACCTTTGGATAGCTGCTACATCACTCATGTAAATAGTGTTTGCGAGAAGGTTTATTCCATTCGATGTTTCTTTTATTTTCAGTGTTCCACCGTTAACATTTATTAATGCAAAGGGAAATAAGTGTTAAGAAGAATTCCTCATGCTTCTGACTGGGATGGATCGAAACTTTAATCCTTTCGCTATTTTGAATAATCAAGACACACATCGATCAATGGGAATATACCAGTTGCGTTACGGTGCGTTACGTTTTTCTCTCACACAAGCGAGCCTACTTCAGTTCTTCTCTCATACAAAAGAGCTTCTTATTATATAACAGACAATCAGTATTTTAGCCTCTTAATATTTTGGCAGATAGTTACGTTCATTGACGGCAATACAGCCCTTCACAATATATTAGTCTTCAAAGAATTAAAACGTTGCGTTACCATTCATGTCTTCAGATCTTCTAGCAGTTCTCACGGTCTCAACGTAAGAGAAATGGTCTAAAAACAAATTCCAGTTTTCACGCTGCAAGATTACTTCTGCCAGTTTTGATGCCATTTCTAAACACTATGCTCACTCTCGTTCCATCTTGTAGATCACCTGCCAAGAGGAAATAGGAGCCGAGGAATTGAAGGAGACTCTGCTCGCACAGTAACTTTCCGCCGGCCTACGCTATTTTCCACTACAAGCACAGTGACCGTTTCTTCAACACCGTTTCCTATGTGATTTTTATGACCGATCTAACTAATTAATCGAGGCACTTTACTAAACTTCAGAATTCATTCTAATGCTACGCTCCCAGCCCGAGCATCCCACGGAATCGCTGCTTTTGGCGTCTTGTTTATTCAAGTTACCGGATACTTTAAATAACATCACCGCACCAACTATTTCCGGCAGCAATGATTACGCAATCAATGTAGTTCAGGGCCGGGTTGTTCGAAAGTCGGTTAAGGTAAACCCAGGATTAAACGTTAACTTCAGCATTACTTTCATTTGTTTAAAAATGTTTTTCACCTCTAACGTTTGGTGTAGTTTGAGATTATGACAGCTTAAAACTGTAGGGAAAACAATATAAACAGAACACCTCGCCAAAAAGTTACAAAACTAAAATCAAAATTCTCGCTAACCCTGGGTTAGCTTAATAAGGCTTTGAACAACCCGGCCCAGAATAACATCACGGTGTTAGATGACGTCACGAAAATTTACCCCCTGGTGTGACTCAGACAAACAAACCATTCCATGGGCTACTTCTTGAGAGCGACGTATGGAACAACAGCGCTCGTGAACTCTTCAGCGCGATACTCTGCGATTAATTTCACAATTCGATGGCCTCTCTAGCTCAAAATGTTGTAGAAAACCCACGACATGTACCGTGGAATAATAAAATACGGAGCTTGAAGGAGGGCGGCAAAATATGATGGGCTTCTCATGTATGAAGGCTGTTTACAAACACACTCCTTACCTTCATGGCAGAGAAAAATATTACTATTGTGCCCGACATTCAGGTGTATCACCCACAAGAAAGTCGGCAAGCCAGCTAGAGAAATATGTGATACAGAAATAACCGTAGATCCGATCGCATTCGTTGCATTGCTGTGATGAAACTGGCCCGCTCCATCTTCGCAAATAAAAAGACAGTTTTAGCCCGCGCTATTTAGTACACGTATCGTGCCAAACATAGCCATGATGTCTGCTCACGGTCACAGATTTGTTTATGTGGTTGGATAAATGGCTCTATTAAAATCATGGCTCTCCAAATGATTGCCACACAGTACACCAAATTCTGCCCTGAATTTGGAATTGTCTCAGAGATAATAATTATGTACATGTCCTCCGGTTCTGTCGTATTCGTTTGAGCGGACGGCTCGGGTGGTTGAGTTTGGGAATTTCCAGGGGCACCCAACGAGAATATAGTTCAAAACCACTTAAACATAGCATTGTTAAACGTGTTTTAGTATTTAAACGGTGAATGTGGGCATATTTTTATCCCCTATAAATTTTTCATCTGTTCGGATTTCCTAGCTGAAAGTCCAGTGATCCGAAAATTATAGGGATCAAACCTTACCTGTTCGAAAATTTCAGCCAGAAAAAAGGCTCGCGAAAATTCTAGGTGACCTTTTTAGGGTAAAAATCCGTTGAAACTGGGCAATTTTACCATTTTTTAGATGTTCGAAAATCCTAGGAGAGGCAGGCAAGTAAGTAATTTTACAACAAATGTTCCGAAAATTCTAGATCTCAAATCGTCTTCCGAACAGATATTTTTCCGAAAATTGTCGTTGGGTGCCCCTGAATTTCTGGCAATAAGTCAACAGATAAGTCTTCTCTTCAAGACCAGGAGAAACAACAGATAAGTTTCTTCGTAATACGTTTCACTGTGAAGTATTTTCGAGTTGTAGCGTTATACGAGTCAACCGCGAGCCCAAGTCAACCTCGAGTCACGAGTCAACCACGAGTCAAGCCATTTTTTTTTATTTTGTTCCGAAAAAAACTAGATCGTAGGAAATATCTGAATATCAAGAGAAAATATAGCTTAATATAGATTGTCAACAACAGGATATTTTGATAACAGGCTCAGCTCGATCGCGACTCGCGCAATCTTGTAGTTTTACGCGACATATATTCAGAGGCACCACGTTATTTGTTGTGCCCATTGCCGATTATCAAGGCAAGATTGTCTTCTACAAATAGTGAGTGACATGAATCAAGCTGACTATCTATTGACTCAGAGAAACCTTGAGCGATATTATAAAACGAGTTGCTTCTTTCCTGAATTTTGTGCCCGACGACCTTGAAATTACGTGAACTGTTGAAGGATCGTGCTTACAGAACTTTGAGTGTTGCAAAACTACATTTAATTTATTTCATAAAGAAATTAGCGACAATGTAATAGTGACAATCGAGGTGGCTTGGCCTCGTGACACAAATGTTTTTAATATAGTATCGTTCAAGTTTTTGCTAAGTCACTAGATGCATGTCACTCACTATTTGGATAAGACAATCGTACCTTGATTGGCGGCAATGGGCGCAACTTGTGCTCTGGAAATATGTCGCGTAAGACTACAAGATCGCGGGAGTCGCGATCGAGCTGAGCCTGTTATCAAAATATCCTGTTGTTAACAATCTATATTCAGCTATATTTTTTCTTGATATTCAGATATTTTATTTCTTACGATCTAGTTTTTTTCGGGACAAAATAATAAAAAAAATGACTTGGCTCGTGGTTGACTCGAGGTTGGCTCGTGACTCGAGGTTGACTTGGGCTCGCGGTTGACTCGTGTAACACTACAACTCAGTATTTTCACGTTGATCGGCTATTCGCAACCGCCGCGCTAAAACTTCTCGACTTCCGATTCCTGCAGGTTTTGAGATCTCGTCTGCCTGTCACTGCGGCCTTGTAAGACCCTCGTTCAATTTGTGACATTTATCCTCTTTTCTGGACATCTCGGAATCTATTTTACATTACCCATAGCAGCAGTGTTCGCTTTTTAACATTATTTATAAGCTATCCAAAAACCTCGACCACCAATCTTTCCTTTTTTGCCTGATTTTCTGGTCGAGAAGTCAACGCGCTCATACAAAACCTTCTATCGGACTGTAATTCTTGTCTGAGTCATGTGGGGGGTCTCGGGTGATGTAATCTATTTTTAGAAACTGTGCGCGTCGCTATTGGAACCTGCTATTATAAAAAGAGGCTTTACACATCAAGCGCCGATCACCATCACTTAACAATGGACTAAAATCCAGCAGGGAACTCTGTCTGTTCTCTTGAGTATATCGGTAACTATTTAGCTCCTAATTTTGTACGCATTTTCAGTCTGATGATGGTATAGTTTATACCGAAATATAACTGTCACTTAAGATCATGGTTTCTGTTCATTTGTTGTCAAAATTTAAAGACACGATGAATCTATTCGGTATATCGTTCATCTTATACTTTGTACCACTTTAACTTAAGTTAGTCTGAAGTTATGTGACGTCATACCTAACTGCAGTTTCGGTCGACTTTGCGGTCCCACCACGAAGTTAATTACACGTGTTGCTACCTTGTTGTAAGTATTTTTTTGTTTACTGAATTGCAACGAGAGTGTTTTCAGTGGGTAATACATTTCTTCTGCATGTGATCTACAAAGAAGAATTCGAGAGTGATCTACAGAGAAGAATTCATAAATGACGAGCCGCAGGCGAGTGATTTACAAATACTTCGAGTGTTCTACCAACATCCCGCGTGGTTTATCAGCCTATAAACCATAGAAACTTGTGGTCTATTGCTTAAATAAAACATACAAAAAGTGTGATTCATTGTTTTGCGTGTGTAAAGGCTAATTCATAAAGCAAATGAAGAAGCCTGAGCCGTGTATTTCACTCTGATGAAACACTCAGGACATTTGAGAATACCAGTCGAGAAATGAAGAAAACACTCCCCTGCGGCTCGTTTTTTTTAATTTTTAAGTTCCCTCGTGTTCTCAAATGCTCGTCGGGCTTTATCACAATGTAATACATGGCTCAAGCTTCTTTATTTGTAAATAAACTATCAAACACGCCTTCAAAAAGTTTTGTTGTTCGTTAGATATGATCTGGTTACAAAGAACAACTTAAAACTCGCAAAAACCTGAAAAACTATGCGTTTTATTGCTCCAGTATTAAAAGGAGCTGACTCACTGGAACAGTTTGTACGAGACATGGTACGAATTTCTCAGACCGAAATATCGCTTTTGATTATATGATAAACTATCAAACACTCCTTAAAAATTTCTGCTGTTTATTAGAAAGAACAACTAAAAATTTGCAAAAACCTGACTGAAAAATATATCTTAGCGTTTCATTGCTCCTTATTAAAAGGAGCTGACTCACTGTTTCTCAGACCGAAATATCGCTTTTGATTACATGATTAACTATCAAACACTCCTTAAAAACGTTCTGGTACGTGTTAGGTATACAAATTGGCTACTAAGAACCACTACAAACATGCACAAAAAATTTTCTAGTGCTCCTTATAAGAATACAGGCAGCCTACTTTATTTTCGTAGTCTGTCGAGCGTGTGGCGAATCAGAAAAGTCACTTACAATCATAGTGGATTGAGTTGTCTTCTCGTTAACAATTTTTTCTCGCTTTCAAAGAAAAGAACGGCTGCTGGTCGCGAGGTACAGTGTCCAGGATTGAACGCTAATGAGATTCAAATTCCTTATGATGAGCATCACAAAGTGTCCTCATTGGTAAAAAGTCACCAAAACACTCACAAT
>JAHPZR010048552.1:0-12500 GCA_019787425.1 Platygyra sinensis | reverse complement strand
ATACCTAACACGTACCAGAACGTTTTTAAGGAGTGTTTGATAGTTAATCATGTAATCAAAAGCGATATTTCGGTCTGAGAAACAGTGAGTCAGCTCCTTTTAATAAGGAGCAATGAAACGCTAAGATATATTTTTCAGTCAGGTTTTTGCAAATTTTTAGTTGTTCTTTCTAATAAACAGCAGAAATTTTTAAGGAGTGTTTGATAGTTTATCATATAATCAAAAGCGATATTTCGGTCTGAGAAATTCGTACCATGTCTCGTACAAACTGTTCCAGTGAGTCAGCTCCTTTTAATACTGGAGCAATAAAACGCATAGTTTTTCAGGTTTTTGCGAGTTTTAAGTTGTTCTTTGTAACCAGATCATATCTAACGAACAACAAAACTTTTTGAAGGCGTGTTTGATAGTTTATTTACAAATAAAGAAGCTTGAGCCATGTATTACATTGTGATAAAGCCCGACGAGCATTTGAGAACACGAGGGAACTTAAAAATTAAAAAAAACGAGCCGCAGGGGAGTGTTTTCTTCATTTCTCGACTGGTATTCTCAAATGTCCTGAGTGTTTCATCAGAGTGAAATACACGGCTCAGGCTTCTTCATTTGCTTTATGAATTAGCCTTTACACACGCAAAACAATGAATCACACTTTTTGTATGTTTTATTTAAGCAATAGACCACAAGTTTCTATGGTTTATAGGCTGATAAACCACGCGGGATGTTGGTAGAACACTCGAAGTATTTGTAAATCACTCGCCTGCGGCTCGTCATTTATGAATTCTTCTCTGTAGATCACTCTCGAATTCTTCTTTGTAGATCACATGCAGAAGAAATGTATTACCCACTGAAAACACTCTCGTTGCAATTCAGTAAACAAAAAAATACTTACAACAAGGTAGCAACACGTGTAATTAACTTCGTGGTGGGACCGCAAAGTCGACCGAAACTGCAGTTAGGTATGACGTCACATAACTTCAGACTAACTTAAGTTAAAGTGGTACAAAGTATAAGATGAACGATATACCGAATAGATTCATCGTGTCTTTAAATTTTGACAACAAATGAACAGAAACCATGATCTTAAGTGACAGTTATATTTCGGTATAAACTATACCATCATCAGACTGAAAATGCGTACAAAATTAGGAGCTAAATAGTTACCGATATACTCAAGAGAACAGACAGAGTTCCCTGCTGGATTTTAGTCCATTGTTAAGTGATGGTGATCGGCGCTTGATGTGTAAAGCCTCTTTTTATAATAGCAGGTTCCAATAGCGACGCGCACAGTTTCTAAAAATAGATTACATCACCCGAGACCCCCCACATGACTCAGACAAGAATTACAGTCCGATAGAAGGTTTTGTATGAGCGCGTTGACTTCTCGACCAGAAAATCAGGCAAAAAAGGAAAGATTGGTGGTCGAGGTTTTTGGATAGCTTATAAATAATGTTAAAAAGCGAACACTGCTGCTATGGGTAATGTAAAATAGATTCCGAGATGTCCAGAAAAGAGGATAAATGTCACAAATTGAACGAGGGTCTTACAAGGCCGCAGTGACAGGCAGACGAGATCTCAAAACCTGCAGGAATCGGAAGTCGAGAAGTTTTAGCGCGGCGGTTGCGAATAGCCGATCAACGTGAAAATACTGAGTTGTAGTGTTACACGAGTCAACCGCGAGCCCAAGTCAACCTCGAGTCACGAGCCAACCTCGAGTCAACCACGAGCCAAGTCATTTTTTTTATTATTTTGTCCCGAAAAAAACTAGATCGTAAGAAATAAAATATCTGAATATCAAGAAAAAATATAGCTGAATATAGATTGTTAACAACAGGATATTTTGATAACAGGCTCAGCTCGATCGCGACTCCCGCGATCTTGTAGTCTTACGCGACATATTTCCAGAGCACAAGTTGCGCCCATTGCCGCCAATCAAGGTACGATTGTCTTATCCAAATAGTGAGTGACATGCATCTAGTGACTTAGCAAAAACTTGAACGATACTATATTAAAAACATTTGTGTCACGAGGCCAAGCCACCTCGATTGTCACTATTACATTGTCGCTAATTTCTTTATGAAATAAATTAAATGTAGTTTTGCAACACTCAAAGTTCTGTAAGCACGATCCTTCAACAGTTCACGTAATTTCAAGGTCGTCGGGCACAAAATTCAGGAAAGAAGCAACTCGTTTTATAATATCGCTCAAGGTTTCTCTGAGTCAATAGATAGTCAGCTTGATTCATGTCACTCACTATTTGTAGAAGACAATCTTGCCTTGATAATCGGCAATGGGCACAACAAATAACGTGGTGCCTCTGAATATATGTCGCGTAAAACTACAAGATTGCGCGAGTCGCGATCGAGCTGAGCCTGTTATCAAAATATCCTGTTGTTGACAATCTATATTAAGCTATATTTTCTCTTGATATTCAGATATTTCCTACGATCTAGTTTTTTTCGGAACAAAATAAAAAAAAATGGCTTGACTCGTGGTTGACTCGTGACTCGAGGTTGACTTGGGCTCGCGGTTGACTCGTATAACGCTACAACTCGAAAATACTTCACAGTGAAACGTATTACGAAGAAACTTATCTGTTGTTTCTCCTGGTCTTGAAGAGAAGACTTATCTGTTGACTTATTGCCAGAAATTCAGGGGCACCCAACGACAATTTTCGGAAAAATATCTGTTCGGAAGACGATTTGAGATCTAGAATTTTCGGAACATTTGTTGTAAAATTACTTACTTGCCTGCCTCTCCTAGGATTTTCGAACATCTAAAAAATGGTAAAATTGCCCAGTTTCAACGGATTTTTACCCTAAAAAGGTCACCTAGAATTTTCGCGAGCCTTTTTTCTGGCTGAAATTTTCGAACAGGTAAGGTTTGATCCCTATAATTTTCGGATCACTGGACTTTCAGCTAGGAAATCCGAACAGATGAAAAATTTATAGGGGATAAAAATATGCCCACATTCACCGTTTAAATACTAAAACACGTTTAACAATGCTATGTTTAAGTGGTTTTGAACTATATTCTCGTTGGGTGCCCCTGGAAATTCCCAAACTCAACCACCCGAGCCGTCCGCTCAAACGAATACGACAGAACCGGAGGACATGTACATAATTATTATCTCTGAGACAATTCCAAATTCAGGGCAGAATTTGGTGTACTGTGTGGCAATCATTTGGAGAGCCATGATTTTAATAGAGCCATTTATCCAACCACATAAACAAATCTGTGACCGTGAGCAGACATCATGGCTATGTTTGGCACGATACGTGTACTAAATAGCGCGGGCTAAAACTGTCTTTTTATTTGCGAAGATGGAGCGGGCCAGTTTCATCACAGCAATGCAACGAATGCGATCGGATCTACGGTTATTTCTGTATCACATATTTCTCTAGCTGGCTTGCCGACTTTCTTGTGGGTGATACACCTGAATGTCGGGCACAATAGTAATATTTTTCTCTGCCATGAAGGTAAGGAGTGTGTTTGTAAACAGCCTTCATACATGAGAAGCCCATCATATTTTGCCGCCCTCCTTCAAGCTCCGTATTTTATTATTCCACGGTACATGTCGTGGGTTTTCTACAACATTTTGAGCTAGAGAGGCCATCGAATTGTGAAATTAATCGCAGAGTATCGCGCTGAAGAGTTCACGAGCGCTGTTGTTCCATACGTCGCTCTCAAGAAGTAGCCCATGGAATGGTTTGTTTGTCTGAGTCACACCAGGGGGTAAATTTTCGTGACGTCATCTAACACCGTGATGTTATTCTGGGCCGGGTTGTTCAAAGCCTTATTAAGCTAACCCAGGGTTAGCGAGAATTTTGATTTTAGTTTTGTAACTTTTTGGCGAGGTGTTCTGTTTATATTGTTTTCCCTACAGTTTTAAGCTGTCATAATCTCAAACTACACCAAACGTTAGAGGTGAAAAACATTTTTAAACAAATGAAAGTAATGCTGAAGTTAACGTTTAATCCTGGGTTTACCTTAACCGACTTTCGAACAACCCGGCCCTGAACTACATTGATTGCGTAATCATTGCTGCCGGAAATAGTTGGTGCGGTGATGTTATTTAAAGTATCCGGTAACTTGAATAAACAAGACGCCAAAAGCAGCGATTCCGTGGGATGCTCGGGCTGGGAGCGTAGCATTAGAATGAATTCTGAAGTTTAGTAAAGTGCCTCGATTAATTAGTTAGATCGGTCATAAAAATCACATAGGAAACGGTGTTGAAGAAACGGTCACTGTGCTTGTAGTGGAAAATAGCGTAGGCCGGCGGAAAGTTACTGTGCGAGCAGAGTCTCCTTCAATTCCTCGGCTCCTATTTCCTCTTGGCAGGTGATCTACAAGATGGAACGAGAGTGAGCATAGTGTTTAGAAATGGCATCAAAACTGGCAGAAGTAATCTTGCAGCGTGAAAACTGGAATTTGTTTTTAGACCATTTCTCTTACGTTGAGACCGTGAGAACTGCTAGAAGATCTGAAGACATGAATGGTAACGCAACGTTTTAATTCTTTGAAGACTAATATATTGTGAAGGGCTGTATTGCCGTCAATGAACGTAACTATCTGCCAAAATATTAAGAGGCTAAAATACTGATTGTCTGTTATATAATAAGAAGCTCTTTTGTATGAGAGAAGAACTGAAGTAGGCTCGCTTGTGTGAGAGAAAAACGTAACGCACCGTAACGCAACTGGTATATTCCCATTGATCGATGTGTGTCTTGATTATTCAAAATAGCGAAAGGATTAAAGTTTCGATCCATCCCAGTCAGAAGCATGAGGAATTCTTCTTAACACTTATTTCCCTTTGCATTAATAAATGTTAACGGTGGAACACTGAAAATAAAAGAAACATCGAATGGAATAAACCTTCTCGCAAACACTATTTACATGAGTGATGTAGCAGCTATCCAAAGGTCTACTCTGATTGGCTAATAGCTAATTCCTTTTGTTATTATTTTTTATGTTTGTTTAAAATTGTTTTTAATGGTACTTTAGGTTTATTTAAATTTCAGTTGTCTTTGCAAAGGTGGGGGTGGGGGGGGAGGGGGTCTTGATTTTCTTGCCCTTCTGGCATTTATCCCTTCAGTCATTTCTTCCTTTTTTACCCAAAATAAGGGGGGGGGGGCCTGTGCCCCTGTGCCCCTCCCTGTGCCCCTCCCCTAGATCTGTCTGAGTTACACGACCCTGAGGAATTTCTCATCACTTTCCGCCATGGAAATAAGTTCAAAAATATTTGGGGGATAAGTCTCGGTTCTGTGTATAAAGAACTCATTTCTTATTCTCTCTTTTTTAGCTTCCAAGGCAAGAGTATCATCTTTAAAAACTTTTAGTCGCGTTCCGTGAAGTGATCGGTAACAGGACAGCACTGACCTAGAGACGTGAGAAGAACACGACCCTAAAATTTATAAAACGGACACCTAGAGATGATCATTTTTAAAAAAATAATTAAATGGAAAGCAGGTATTACGCATAGAGAGCTTGACAGATAAAGATAGTTATTTATTTAGTATAAATAAGGTAGTCTGCCTGACAGGTGTCCAAAAGAGAAGAAGAAGGGGATAAGGAGAAAGGGGGGTAGAAGGAGAGCCTTAGAAGGCCAAAATAGAGATATGAACATATGTGAATGTAGAACACTTAGTCTTGATCTCTATTACAGTGGATTTGTATAAAGAAGATAACAGCAAGTTATCAAAATAAAGTTGATAACACGTTTTCAAATAAGGTAATGAAGTTTTCCTGAAACCAGGTTTTCATGTATTTTACCGGCGGGTTGCGAGGGTATCAAACGTTGCGAGAGTTTCAAGTGTTGCAAGGGTTTCAAGTGTTGCAAGCGTTGCAAGGGTTTTAAGAGTTTCATGGGTTTCAAGCGTTTCATGAGTTTCAAGGGTTTCAAGGGTTTCAAGCGTTTCAAGGGTTTCAAGTGTTGCAAGGGTTTCAAGGGTTTCAAGGGTTTCAAGGGTTTCAAGCGTTTCAAGGGTTTCAAGCGTTTCAAGCGTTTCATGAGTTTCAAGCGTTTCATGAGTTTCAAGCGTTGCAAGGGTTTCAAGCGTTGCAAGGGTTTCAAGCGTTGCAAGGGTCTCAAGCGTTTCACGGGTTTCAAGCGTTTCAAGGGTTTCAAGAGTTGCAAGGGTTTCAAGCGTTGCAAGGGTTTCAAGCGTTGCAAGGGTTTCAAGCGTTGCAAGGGTTTCAAGCCTTGCAAGGGTTTCAAGCGTTGCAAGGGTCTCAAGCGTTTCACGGGTTTCAAGCGTTTCAAGGGTTTCAAGCGTTACAAGGGTTTCAAGCGTTGCAAGGGTTTCAAGCGTTGCAAGGGTTTCAAGCGTTGCAAGGGTTTCAAGCGTTGCAAGGGTTTCAAGCGTTGCAAGGGTTTCGAGCGTTGCAAGGGTTTCAAGCGTTGCAAGGGTCTCAAGCGTTTCACGGGTTTCAAGCGTTTCAAGGGTTTCAAGCGTTGCAAGGGTTTCAAGCGTTGCAAGGGTTTCAAGCGTTGCAAGGGTTTCAAGCGTTGCAAGGGTTTCAAGCGTTTCACGGGTTTCAAGCGTTTCAAGGGTTTCAAGCGTTGCAAGGGTTCCAAGCGTTGCAAGGGTTTCAAGCGTTTCAAGGGTTTCAAGCGTTTCAAGGGTTTCTAGTGTTTCAAGGGTCTCAAGCGTTTCAAGGGTTTCAAGCGTTTCAAGGGTCTCAAGCGTTTCAAGGGTTTCAAGTGTTGCAAGCCTGTGTTTTCTCTGTTTCTTTTATATGGAAGCAATTGTACTTGTCTCTGGCTGGATTCTTCCTGGTATTAGGAAGAAAGATCATCATGGCAGCATACATAAAAACTGCTTTCGCTATGGCGGCGGATCATTCAGTGGACAATGTTTACTCTATTAAAGTGTGTCTCCTTCGGGCGTTCCGTTTTTTTTCCTGGACTTCGGCACGAGATAAATCGACGGTAAAACTGAGCTCTTTGAGCTCAGTTGCGTTCAGAACTGCGAGGATCATTTTTTAGATTCGATTTCATTTACGCAGATCTCACATATGATTTATTTCATGTACAACAGTGGCTTCATATCGTAGGAGCTTCGTGGGGTAGAGCGTCGCACCGGCATCGAAAGGTCACGGGTTCAAATCCCGTTGAAGTCCTGGGTTCTTTTTAATGCTTCTCCAGTACACAATTGCATAAATTGCGTTCACAACTCCGAGGATCATTCTTCGTTTGAGCTCTTTAAGGAGGCAATTTTAAGTGTAAAGTGTAAATGCCCAGAGCAATGGTCTAATTATAGACGGGTCACGAATGAAGTTACATCTGCCCTTAGAAAAGCTGAATCATTGTATTTTCCCAGCATCTTTAGGTCAAGTCCTCACGGTCGCGCATACTGGCATCTAAGGTCCAAATTAAATGGGGTCAGTTGAAGGCACCCTGGAATTGACATAAACGCTGCGAATCTGATGATCTCCTACTTAGCTTTGATCTATCTAGATCCGTTCCCACCTTCACGTTTTGGAGACGGAACATCTTGTTCAGACAAGGACGAAAAGGAAACTCCGCGACTACGGTAACGGACAAATTAAAACCACTTAGAACAAATTCATCCTCCGTTCCGAAAACATACTTTTAAAGCTAGCAGGCTACAGGATAGTCCCGTCACTCTCTCAGCCTATTCAAGTTTCTAAAACGAACAAAAGTGTGTTTACTAGTTGAAAACTGTAGGGCTTATTCTGGTATATTACAAAGAAGACTAAGCGTATTGCAGTAACTATTGACTCATCGTTACAAACTAATCCGGTCTCGGACAAACAGTGATCATATTGATGATGCAGGATACTCAACTGAACTGTCTTTATCGCACACCTTACACGAAACGTGGAAGAGAGGCGTTGATACAGGCTTAGTGGTAGCAGTTTCCTTCGTAGATTTGAAACAAACCTTTGACAGTGTGTCTTATACCGTTCTAGAAAAGAAATTGGAAAGGGACTTTGGTTTTTCCAAACCACCCCTGGATTGACTTAAAAGTTACTTAAATGGGAGACAAGGATGCTACTGGTTTCTTGTGAAATTCCTCAATTATCTGTCTTGTTTCATTATCCTATACACGAACGATATTCTATCCTACATACACGCATGCATACGTACATATACACTTTTAATATTAAGACTCCTCCGTATGGGGAAATATTCTGCCCTAATATATAAACAATAGTCTCCATTTGGCGCGAAAATGTGCTAGGATATTTGTCCTCGGACATTACTAGATCTGTTCCTAGAAGCGAACAGTGCTCTGCGAACGTAACTTGAGGAAAAATGTGAGCTTTGAGGAATAGATAATATCCAAGGACAAATATCCTAGCATATTTTCGCCCCACCAAATGGAGACTATCGAGTTTATTATTCTTCAAATCTTTTACGCAACGCGCGTTGTTTTCAAAATTGGGGGATATTTAACAATTATTCCATGAGCGCGCGTTGGATGTGAGATGATAAATAGCCAACGAGGCACGTAGCGCCGAGTTGGCTATAATCATCTCATATCCAACAAGCGCGAGTGGAATGATTGAATAAAAACAAAAAGGCCCAAAAACTCACGCATAAGCTAGCCATTTTTGAAGATCAATACAGCACGAGGCCAACGGGGCCTATTTCTCTTTCGTAAACAAGCGATGCCAACAATCGATGCCAGAATTGGTAACCAAGCTTGCCATAATTAGTAACCAAGTCTTTTAGAATGGACAATGCCATATCTGCTGCAGTTCAGGCCTGGACAAGGTAGAAACTGATTGTAATTTGTTGATGGAGTAAAACGTATTCATTAAATGTTTAATTGTTCATATTCACACTGGAAACAGAAGTCCCAGGTTCGATACTGGGTGGTTAGTTACATAATTTCCTTTTTCTTTAATTTGGCACAGGAAAATTTGTTGAGAGTTAAAAAAATTTCTAAGTGTTGCGAAAATGGCATCGCTTGTTTAAGAAAGGGAAAATTGCGCCGCCGAGTGCGGTATTGAAAATTTCGAGTTCATTGTTAGTGAAAGACTGCAGGTAATTCCCGATAATTCACGGGCAATATGTGTGTTAACATTTTCATTATTCAAACTGAATGCACTGCAGACAAAAATCATCAAAATTTGAGTCTGCCGAGGCCATGGTGTAATGACAGTGGTGTGTTGAATTTACACTATGGCTATTAGACCACGATAATGCCGTCAAGGAGGTTGTTTCGTCGCAACCCAGTCTTACGTGTTACAAAACAACCAATCAGAAAATAGGAATTCGTACAGTGTATGAAAGTTGAATAACTAGAACCACTACGTGGGACTTACCGGGGCCCACTGGGACACGGGATTGCATAAATATAGTTAACCTCTCGCACTCCTCCCCCCTCTTCTGTGGAGGCTAATACTGACGTAACTCACAATCAGAGAAAAAAGAATCTCAAAGTTTTTTGTCTCTCCAGCAGTACGTATACACATGATGGTTGCTAATGACACATAATTGATGTGATACAGATCTCAAGAAACAATCACCTGCACCGCCAACATCTATTTAATTGATTGTAAACCAAATTTCACCTAATCTTGACTGCATCAAATTCTCAGAGGAAATAGGAGAGGTCAACTGCATTGTTGAGCTGTGATTTTGCATAAAAGGTCTAATTATTACTTCATGATGATCAATGTTGTATTGAGTAGGTCCCGGATTCTTCTCAACATCTTTCCTTAGTTTGATTGAATAATAAGAACCATAATACCGTGATCTACAAAAATGGCTAGCGTATGAGTGTTTTTTTTGGGGGGGGCCTTTTTGTTTTTTTTTGTAGTCTAGTTTTCTATGTTTCGGGGGCGTTTTTAATAAAACAATTATTCCACTCGCGCTTTTTGGATATGAGATGATTATGGCCAACTCGGCGCTTTTCAAACTCTCAGTTTCCAAAACATACTTCCATTTTCAAACCCTTATCTTCAATAAAATCAGGATACTTTGCGGCCAACCTGTTTTCCTGGTTCTAAAATCAAGAAAATCGTAAATTAGGTGTCATTCAGTTCTAAGTTCTGACTTATAGATATGAAATATTTGCTTTTCAAGCCATGATTAACCCGATATTAGGGGTAGCAATTCAAAAAAATCAGAACTCTGAAACTTGAAATCAGAATTTAGAAATCAGAAATCTGAAACCAGAAATCAGAAATCAGAAATCGCAAATCACAATCCCCGAAAATCTGAAATCCACAATTGAGAAATCAGGAATCAGAACTTTGATTTCCGAAATGCCACTTGTGAAATCCAGTTCTGACAATCACGGTTTATCCCAGTTTGCAATGTCATTATTTTGAATATCGAATCGGTAAAATCGTCCACATTTCCCCTCCGGGGGATGGGTAGAGAGATTTTAATGTTACTTCCGGTATCGTTTTTCTAAGCGGAGTAGGGGTGAGTATTTTTTAACTTCCTGTGTCGAAACCTTTAGTGGGAATTGGGGGAGGGGTTGAGGTGGAGTTAATGTTGGACGGCAATTTCCTGCCTCTGTTAGAAAGTACTTTGAGACGAATCGAATCTTTTCGGTTGCTTTAGTTAATTTGCTGCGACAAGATGAGTACAATTCCTTCTTTAGAGGCTAACGAAGAGATAAAGCGACAGCGACACTGCGAATGAGATTTAGAGAATATTGAAACAGATGGACGACAATACTCTTTATGGCATTTTCCGCTGCAGTTTTGTTTAACTACGATGGTCCACTGAAGAACAAAAGTTGTTTGACTTTCTTTATGAATAACGTCGAAGGCTGTTGGCTTGGCAATATCTACAAACAGTTCTCCTTGAAATTCCTTAACGTTTCTGTCGAAATTTCCTTTGTAAATGTTGCTGAACGTCTTTAAAGAACCCTCCAGAGTCAAGGATATTTTTTATCTCTTCCTTAGCCCCCAAAGAAGCAATCTTGTCGCAGTAAACTTAAGCAACCGAACAGATTCGATTAATCTCAAAGTACTTTCTAAAAGAGGCAGGAAATTGTCGTCCAATGTGAATTTTACTCCACCCCTCCCCCACTTCCCGCTAAAGTTATTGACACAGGAAGTTAAAAATACTCACCCCTCCCCCACTTAGAAAACGATACCAGAAGTGACATTAAAAATATCTCTACCCACCCCGGAGGGAAAATGTGGACGATTTTACAGATGCGATATTCGAAATAATGACATCGCAAACTGGGATAAACTGTGCTTGTCAGAACTTGATATCATAAGTGGCATTTCGGAAATCAAGCTTTTGATTCCTGATTTCTCAATTCTGGATTTCAGATTTTCAGGGATTACGATTTTCGTTTTCTGATTTCCGATTTCTGGTTTCAGATTTCAGATTTCTAAATTCCGATTTCAAGTTTCATAGTTCTGATTTTTGAATTGTTATCTCTAATATCGGGTTAATCATGAGCTAAAAATCAAATATTTCATATCTAAAATAATCAAAACTTAGAACTGAATGACACCTAATTTACGATTTTCTTGATTTTAGAACTAGGAAAACAGGTTGGCCGCAAAGTATCCTGATTAATAACTCTAATTTCGAAAACAGACTCCAATTTTCAAACTCTCGTTTTCGAAATTCAAAACTGCCATTTCGAATTCAACTCCGATTTTTGAAAACAATCGCCTGATTTTCAACAAAACAAACTTCCACTTTCAACAAAACAAACACCGATTTTCAAATCAAACTCAGATGGTGATAGTGATGTTTAATCGTAATTCTGTTTTCAATTATTATATTTGTTTATTGTTATATTATTTTATCATAAGAAAGTAGTTTCCCATCTCATTTCTTAATTTATACTGGAGAGATTGCCCGGAGAGCGTGTAACTAGAAGTGTTAAAGGGGTACATTTGTCAGTGGACGGTACACGAAGATTAATATTTCTGTCAAAAATGGTATATAAAGTGTGGGGAGCTGGAACTCTGGGCAAAGCCGCCCCGTATAAGACGTCGGTAGGAGCCTAGGAGGCGGTGCTGACCGAAGTCAAGAGCTCCTTCCGGGTTGCCCCGAGTTTCGAATGTTGTCGAAGAAAAACTCCGTTGCGAAAAGGAGCTCTGTCTTATGAAACTCTGTGACCTACAACTATAATTCCCTGGCAAATGATATTCGGGCCATAATGTCGTAACCTCTTGCTCAGCCGCTAGCCGCTTGTCATTGACTGTGTCTCTAATGATTCTTTTTTAATGTATCTACGTCTACTTTTAGGTTTAATTGAAGATCATTTGGTATAAACTTGAAATTCTCACGGTTTGCAATATCATAATGGTAAATATTTTTGTTAATAATCTCATACTTTGAAAAAATGAATTATGGTAAATTTTAAGATCGGTGAACAAATGTGCAAGATGAAATAATTCGGCAGTATGCGACAAGCGTGAGACAAAAAAGAAAACACTGAGACCCCGACAGGATTTGAACCTACGAAATTGTATACACCGGGCGGGCGCTCTATCTACTTAGATACGGACAACTAATAGAGAGCGAGGCCATCAGGCCCGTAACCAGG
>JAHPZR010048549.1:7500-14110 GCA_019787425.1 Platygyra sinensis | reverse complement strand
AACTCTCTTTCCGCCTATTCGCTGATGATACAAATATTTTTATCTCCTCTGACAACTCTAAGCAACTCGAAACAATTATAAACCAAGAACTATTTAAAGTGAAAGCTTGGTGTGATGTAAACAAACTGTCGATAAATTTCTCTAAAACTAATTTTATGATAATTAAATCACCCCAAAAGCGATTAAATACCCCTATAAATGTAAGCATTCAGGACAATGGTGGCAACACGTTCCCCTTAGAAAGAAAAGACCACGTAAAATATCTTGGAGTGCTTATTGATGATAAAATTAACTGGAAACAACACATATCATTTGTCTGCTCCCGAGTTGCAAGGAATTCTGGTATCTTTTTCAAACTGCGGCACTACTTAACCCCTCTACAACTACGACAAATATATTTTAACCTAATAAACCCCTACATCTCGTACGCGATTGTTGCTTGGGGCAGTGCTTTTAAAAGCAACCAAACTCCAAGTAAAACAAAACCACATTGCCAGAACTATTTTTTTTGCTACTTTATATGGAAAAGACACCGAAAGTGCTTTGCCACTGCTGAATCTCCTAGACATACTGACCATAGAAAACACTTTTAAATTCCAGGCACTTAAGTTCATACACAACTGGCACATAAAAAAACTACCATCCATTTTTACCAATTCTTTCACTTATGCCAAAGATATTCACTCCTATAACACGAGATATGCCTCTAAAGATAACATACACAAAGTACGAACAAGAACTAACATCGGAAAACAGACTATAGCTTCACTGGCCTCTGAACTTTGGCAAGAATTACCAACTGATCTCAAAAACCTTAGCTCAAACTGTTTTAGTAAACAAGTTAAACAGCATTTACTACGTAAGCAATCTTACCTTTAAAGATCATTTCAAAATAGGATTATCCTTCTTCCCTTTCTGTTTTATTGTCTTATAGCTGCCTGATTGTAGTAGCGCTATGCCTTTTTTTTTTCCCTTTTTGCATGCATTTTTGCTCTTTTTTTCGCTTTTTTTTTTTTTTTTTTTCTATTTCATTCCATTTCGCCTTCGCTATACACTTGTGTGAGTGTAAACACCAGTTTGAGTGTAAGCTACAAAAATTACAACATAGCAAGCCTAGGGCTGAACTCGAAAACCTTAGGGTTCATTTTGGCACTAGGCATTTCCTTCGCAAACTATATATAATCTCAAAATTACTTAACATCTTAACATAAAAAAAGAAAATATATATAGATCTCTTGTAACCTTACTTCAAAAGGAAATGCAAATAAAATTATTGTTGTTATTGTTGTTGTTGATAAGCTCCGGCGTGATGGGCCACTTGGCTCATTTGCAGACTTTCGTGGGGTAAAGGAGAGGACTGGTGAAGCCGTAACAGTAAGGAACAGTCAATACTGGTATTTTATGTGATTCATAATTGCTGAGTCCGAAGGTTTCACTTGATCAGCAACCTTTAAAGCTTTCCCTTCCAGATTACCGGTAGTCTACTGTTTTAGTGGCTAGATGAAATCTTTGTGATTTAAATCGAACACTCTTTGGAAGATAAATGGTTTTTGAGGTGTTAGCAACACGTACCATCTCCAGGTTTTATTTCATAGACAAGCTGCCTTGCTTTCAGTAACTCCTGAACACAGCCTGTGTAGCCATGGTTACAAGCCTCATGCAGTGCGGTCCATCCAGCATTGTCCTTCATGTTAGCGTCAGCACCTGACGCCAACAGCTGTTTGACCTTCAGAACATCATTCTTGATGCAGCTTAGTTGAAGATTAGTTTCACCTGACAGGAAAACGACAAAGCATTAAAGTACTAAGTTGAAGAAATCTGGCTGCTTCAGAAGATTTTAATGAAGTGAAGCAGAATGTGCAACACATTAATCCTGTCAGCCAAGCAGGAGGACCGTATTGCCTTGTGGGTCTTGGCACTACAGACAGAGAAGTTTTTCCTGTATGGCCTTGATTTATTCTTTTTCCCAAGTCAATTCCGCGCTCGAGTCAACTGCACGATACCTTACGCTCAGATGGAGTTTTTCGGCAAATGTCAGTCTGTAGAATAATGATGATCTTATTCGGAGGTCGTGGCACCCAATTCCTCCGAGATCAAAGACTTTTTCTTTTCCTCGCGTTTCTCCCATTTCCTTTTAGGCTAACGCTTAGAGGGAACTGGGTAATTTTCTAGAAATTCAAATAAGGTCAGAATTAAATCTTGGCTTCAGTATCACGTGGCACAACTTTGTATTAGCAAATGTCAATCTGGAGGTCCTGGGTTCCAATTACGCCGAAATACAAGATATTTCTCTTTCCTCGTGTTTCCCCTATTTCCTTCTAGGTTTAACGCTCGGAGGGAAATCACTGGTTTATTTTCTAGCGCTTTAGATTACCACAGATGTAATTTTCTGCTTTCCGTCTAACTAACAAAAACTCCCGTTGACCAAAATAGCACTCCTTGGGGGAAATGGTTAGCTCTTGAATAATCATGAATGTACCTTTATGAACCATACGTTATATCCGTTACGATATATATACGTTATACACGACACGTTTTTTATGACGTAACTCATTCACTTTACTTGGACTTGGACTTGAACCTGACTGTGACCCCAATTTTTCTTAGACTCGGATTTTGCTCGGCCAACAAATAAACTCTTCTCTCCCGAGTATACGAAGAACATTTCCGACCAGCAAGAGAAGACTGATTGGCCGATATTATCTATTGGTCCTCTCACTTTTCTAGTCGTGTAACATTAAACAACCAAATTGCAATTCTAAATGCACCGTTCTTGATTTTTTTCTGCCGCTGCCGGCTCAGTTGCATGAGATTTTGACTGCACAGTGGAGGCGACTTGTTTTCTGACATCCGCGATGGATTAACTGTAAGGTTTAAAGCGTTACAAAAAGGAAAAGCGCATGATGAACCTTTTATATTTCGGCGATGGATCTGTCTTCTTTGTCGGTTGACGTCCCTAAAAACAGGTTACAAACAAAATTGATTACCAATAACAAACTGATATCCTTAGCAGAATTACTAAGTGCGGGATAACAAGGCTTACTCATGCAGGTTAATATTATTCTATTTTTAGTTATGCATAGATGGTCATTTGCTGACAACGTGCTCCTTGCCTCGTTTAGACACAAGTTACCTTGTGCCTTGGTTTCAAAACGAGTCTTCGTGGAAAACCTTTGACATGAAAAGGAATATTTGCATGAAAATGAACCTGTCGGCGAAACACAACATATATTCACATGAATGGTTTTGGAAGACTCGTTTTGGCAGAGAGGCAAAAGGCAACTCAGAAATGACTCATTCCTTTCAAGCATTTGTCAGACCAAATTGTTCTCTTGCCCAGAGCGACATATATATTGGCGACAATCAAAACTCGAGGCAAATAACTGATCTGCGAGACACTGACAAATCACGATATTTTGCGATAACCGAGTTCAATAATTGTTTTATCATTCGATCACCAAGTTTGTTTTCATATTTTAATCACTTCCTGGCAGCTCAGGGAAGCGATCTGCCATTTTTCTCTCGAGAGCGTGGTTCCAATTACGCATGAGCATAATATTATTTGCAGCAAAACACGTTTAAACGGTACTACGCATGAGCACACCATTATTTGTAGATAGTTATTTGCAGGTCACGTGGTCGGCTCTCGGCCAATGGGAAGGATGAAAACAATGCATCGAATGATAATTCCAATTATTTTCTCGGAACATACTTTAGGCCAGTGGGTGCGTTCCATGAGTTAGAGCTAAGGAGAAATTTGCGTGATTTTCTAGCACTTTGTAGAGCCCCGACTAGAACCCAGCCTGAGACTAGAGCCCTTATCACCAAAAAAATCGCCGCCGGACAATTCGTCCTAAAACGTCAACGATAACTGCAATTCCTGTGCGTTTACTCAAGGGTTTATTTCATTATTTACAAAATCAGGTACTGATAGTCTGTTAGGACTAACCCCCCCCCCCCCCCCCCCTCCTAACATGGATTTCAGTGCTTTTAATAAAGACATTCTGGAAAGAACAGATAAAAATACGCTTTCATCTACTGCTTTTACACTGCACACACCTTTGAACTGAATTTCATGGTAACTGTTCAGAAAACGACAACGGCAGAAGTTAATATGTTCGATGAATTGCTGAACTTTTTGATTTGTGTACAGGAGAGCTGCAAAAGACGAGTTTGGATGACGAAAATTTCTGAGACGCTCAAAATCCGAGTGCTAAGAGAGAGAAAGGCAGGCGCCGGGTCTGTCTAGAAGGACTTGAAAAAAATCTACTGATCATATAACGTAGCACGTCACTAATACTACTCTGTTCAACAATTAAACAAATTTACAATACTAACAATAATAATTTCTTGTTAAATTCAGTAATTATTACAATTTTAAAATGCTTATTGTTTTGGGGTTAATCTCATTAGAATCGTTTCCTCAGAACACGGACGAACGTCCGGTGTTGCTGAGTGCAATCTGTCTTACTGCACCGTCCCATTCTTCTACCAGAAGACTGTACCAGCTCACTGGTCTCTTGACGGCGTTGTTGCAACACTTGATTCATGCCTGCAATTCGTCTGCCAGCTGAGGGTTCTCTTCCATCATCTCTCGCTCTCTGCTTGTGCTGTCGTTTGGTAGCACTTTGATGATTTTCAATGCTCTGTTTGTTCTCTCTTGGGTTTTGTTGTTTGGAGGCCGAGTGTCTGCCACTCGAAGGATGTGCTCCTGCCTTCTGCTCCTGTTTGGTAGCGCCTTGATGCTTTTCGGTGCTCTGTTCGCTCTCGCTTGGTTCGTGTCGTGCCAACACTGTTTCTGGTTGAAATTGTCCTACATTCGTTTCGCTCTGTGGCATGGTCGTTCTAGTCTTGGGAACTGCCAGCGAGGTGTGAGCCAAGCACGGCCTGTGGATCTTCGTGTCACCTTTGAACGTAGTCCGTTCTTCACTACTCTCAGTATTCTCTTCAGCATCGTTTTGACGCGCTGCGGAAGGTTTGGTTGTCACCATCTTAGCTTGCTGAGGAGTTCGTTGTTGCCCTTGGATGTTTGAAAACTGTGACACCTGACGATGTGAAGTTCTATGGCGAATAACAACGGTGTGTTTGATGCGCTGAGGAGAAGCTACACGGGCAATGTTGCTTTGAGACCGCGACCGTCTGGTTTGCTGTTTGTGAACAGGTGGCAAATGATTCAAAAGCGTGTTGGAATTCTTGAAGGGTGCCGAAGGATTTTCACGGTCCTTCTCGAACGACCGAGAGGCAACTTTCGGTGGTTCTTGTTGTTCAGCTGATGTTCGTTCACCAAAAATGCGTCTTTTTCTTTTTTGGAAAACTTCGCATAATTCCTTCATCGAGATTGGTTTGGCTTGTTGACTCATTTCTGTGTAAAACTTTGACTTTTCTGGTCAGTTGAATCAAGGGAATGTAACGCTGTCAAATGTGTTTGTGGAAGCTTGGTATATATGTATTTTTATTTCAACACAAACACGTCATCTTTACATCGGGAACGTCACATTTCTGACGTAACTGCAAAAACTGACGCCATGAAATAAACGTCAATTGGATTGTAAATATCCAGCTGAATCGAGAAACATTGTTTGCAACCACGGAATCATTTCCAAACAATGGAATACCTTAACACATTTTCTACTTAGTGCCTTTTGACTTAAAAGGAAATACCGCCATTCATTCTTGTGGTGCAGTGTTAACGCAATTTTTTGAACACAAACAAGGAAATACATTTTCTAGATTTCTTGCTAACTTCTTTGTGCTGGAATTCTCTCGTGATCAAATTTTTCTTAAGGGTCAAAGTGTTCGTTGGCTGTTTTCATGTTTCCTTCGTTGCCCATTTCGCAAGCTGCGTCATTTATTTCTACCTTTTACGTCATAGTTTTACGGTTTTTCAGTTGCGCAAGGAAATAAACGATAAAAACATTTACTGTAACTAGGCAGCCAGTCGTTGATCTCATGTCTGGCATATCTTATTGCTTAAAGCTTCGTCCTTTACTTTACCTTAGCATACCAACCAAATGCAAAAAAATACTTGCGTAATAAAATAAGAGAATATCAACTGTAACTAGGTAATTAGTCGATGTTCTGACATCTGTTTACCGTAGCATAGCAATCGAATACGTAATTATTAGCGCAAGAAAGTAAGCGAAGAATATTAACTGTAACTAGGTAATCTGCCGCCGCCCTGCCGATGGTTATAAACTGTTGGCAGCCCATCTTTTCTGGTCAGACGGATGTTTATCCATGAATATGAACGCAAAAGGGTCTCGCACAAATCTCTTGACTTCTAGTCTGAAATGGATAAATTTCGCCTCAATCCCTGCCTGACTCCAAGAGAAAAACAGACTGCCAGCAGTCTTAAGTGCTACTGACGTCAGTAACATCTCGTTCTTTATTCTTCGCCTTTTTTCACCTCCAGTGGTTTTTCACTTGAGTCAGTGTCGAGTGTCCGTCAGTAAGGTCAGACGGTCTGTCGGTCGTTGGTGCGTTTACAATGTATTGTACTCACCCAATGGTCTGGAGCGGTGTTATTCCTTTTCGCTGGGTTTGTTTTACCCCAGCAGGTTTAACACAAGTGTCTTCAGTGACACTTGTCGTGGTAGTCACAGGCAACAGG
>JAHPZR010048549.1:0-2500 GCA_019787425.1 Platygyra sinensis | reverse complement strand
GACCGACAGACCGTCTGACCTTACTGACGGACACTCGACACTGACTCAAGTGAAAAACCACTGGAGGTGAAAAAAGGCGAAGAATAAAGAACGAGATGTTACTGACGTCAGTAGCACTTAAGACTGCTGGCAGTCTGTTTTTCTCTTGGAGTCAGGCAGGGATTGAGGCGAAATTTATCCATTTCAGACTAGAAGTCAAGAGATTTGTGCGAGACCCTTTTGCGTTCATATTCATGGATAAACATCCGTCTGACCAGAAAAGATGGGCTGCCAACAGTTTATAACCATCGGCAGGGCGGCGGCAGATTACCTAGTTACAGTTAATATTCTTCGCTTACTTTCTTGCGCTAATAATTACGTATTCGATTGCTATGCTACGGTAAACAGATGTCAGAACATCGACTAATTACCTAGTTACAGTTGATATTCTCTTATTTTATTACGCAAGTATTTTTTTGCATTTGGTTGGTATGCTAAGGTAAAGTAAAGGACGAAGCTTTAAGCAATAAGATATGCCAGACATGAGATCAACGACTGGCTGCCTAGTTACAGTAAATGTTTTTATCGTTTATTTCCTTGCGCAACTGAAAAACCGTAAAACTATGACGTAAAAGGTAGAAATAAATGACGCAGCTTGCGAAATGGGCAACGAAGGAAACATGAAAACAGCCAACGAACACTTTGACCCTTAAGAAAAATTTGATCACGAGAGAATTCCAGCACAAAGAAGTTAGCAAGAAATCTAGAAAATGTATTTCCTTGTTTGTGTTCAAAAAATTGCGTTAACACTGCACCACAAGAATGAATGGCGGTATTTCCTTTTAAGTCAAAAGGCACTAAGTAGAAAATGTGTTAAGGTATTCCATTGTTTGGAAATGATTCCGTGGTTGCAAACAATGTTTCTCGATTCAGCTGGATATTTACAATCCAATTGACGTTTATTTCATGGCGTCAGTTTTTGCAGTTACGTCAGAAATGTGACGTTCCCGATGTAAAGATGACGTGTTTGTGTTGAAATAAAAATACATATATACCAAGCTTCCACAAACACATTTGACAGCGTTACATTCCCTTGATTCAACTGACCAGAAAAGTCAAAGTTTTACACAGAAATGAGTCAACAAGCCAAACCAATCTCGATGAAGGAATTATGCGAAGTTTTCCAAAAAAGAAAAAGACGCATTTTTGGTGAACGAACATCAGCTGAACAACAAGAACCACCGAAAGTTGCCTCTCGGTCGTTCGAGAAGGACCGTGAAAATCCTTCGGCACCCTTCAAGAATTCCAACACGCTTTGAATCATTTGCCACCTGTTCACAAACAGCAAACCAGACGGTCGCGGTCTCAAAGCAACATTGCCCGTGTAGCTTCTCCTCAGCGCATCAAACACACCGTTGTTATTCGCCATAGAACTTCACATCGTCAGGTGTCACAGTTTTCAAACATCCAAGGGCAACAACGAACTCCTCAGCAAGCTAAGATGGTGACAACCAAACCTTCCGCAGCGCGTCAAAACGATGCTGAAGAGAATACTGAGAGTAGTGAAGAACGGACTACGTTCAAAGGTGACACGAAGATCCACAGGCCGTGCTTGGCTCACACCTCGCTGGCAGTTCCCAAGACTAGAACGACCATGCCACAGAGCGAAACGAATGTAGGACAATTTCAACCAGAAACAGTGTTGGCACGACACGAACCAAGCGAGAGCGAACAGAGCACCGAAAAGCATCAAGGCGCTACCAAACAGGAGCAGAAGGCAGGAGCACATCCTTCGAGTGGCAGACACTCGGCCTCCAAACAACAAAACCCAAGAGAGAACAAACAGAGCATTGAAAATCATCAAAGTGCTACCAAACGACAGCACAAGCAGAGAGCGAGAGATGATGGAAGAGAACCCTCAGCTGGCAGACGAATTGCAGGCATGAATCAAGTGTTGCAACAACGCCGTCAAGAGACCAGTGAGCTGGTACAGTCTTCTGGTAGAAGAATGGGACGGTGCAGTAAGACAGATTGCACTCAGCAACACCGGACGTTCGTCCGTGTTCTGAGGAAACGATTCTAATGAGATTAACCCCAAAACAATAAGCATTTTAAAATTGTAATAATTACTGAATTTAACAAGAAATTATTATTGTTAGTATTGTAAATTTGTTTAATTGTTGAACAGAGTAGTATTAGTGACGTGCTACGTTATATGATCAGTAGATTTTTTTCAAGTCCTTCTAGACAGACCCGGCGCCTGCCTTTCTCTCTCTTAGCACTCGGATTTTGAGCGTCTCAGAAATTTTCGTCATCCAAACTCGTCTTTTGCAGCTCTCCTGTACACAAATCAAAAAGTTCAGCAATTCATCGAACATATTAACTTCTGCCGTTGTCGTTTTCTGAACAGTTACCATGAAATTCAGTTCAAAGGTGTGTGCAGTGTAAAAGCAGTAGATGAAAGCGTATTTTTATCTGTTCTTTCCAGAATGTCTTTATTAAAAGCACTGAAATCCATGTT
>JAHPZR010048548.1:7500-10141 GCA_019787425.1 Platygyra sinensis | reverse complement strand
CATGGATTTCAGTGCTTTTAATAAAGACATTCTGGAAAGAACAGATAAAAATACGCTTTCATCTACTGCTTTTACACTGCACACACCTTTGAACTGAATTTCATGGTAACTGTTCAGAAAACGACAACGGCAGAAGTTAATATGTTCGATGAATTGCTGAACTTTTTGATTTGTGTACAGGAGAGCTGCAAAAGACGAGTTTGGATGACGAAAATTTCTGAGACGCTCAAAATCCGAGTGCTAAGAGAGAGAAAGGCAGGCGCCGGGTCTGTCTAGAAGGACTTGAAAAAAATCTACTGATCATATAACGTAGCACGTCACTAATACTACTCTGTTCAACAATTAAACAAATTTACAATACTAACAATAATAATTTCTTGTTAAATTCAGTAATTATTACAATTTTAAAATGCTTATTGTTTTGGGGTTAATCTCATTAGAATCGTTTCCTCAGAACACGGACGAACGTCCGGTGTTGCTGAGTGCAATCTGTCTTACTGCACCGTCCCATTCTTCTACCAGAAGACTGTACCAGCTCACTGGTCTCTTGACGGCGTTGTTGCAACACTTGATTCATGCCTGCAATTCGTCTGCCAGCTGAGGGTTCTCTTCCATCATCTCTCGCTCTCTGCTTGTGCTGTCGTTTGGTAGCACTTTGATGATTTTCAATGCTCTGTTTGTTCTCTCTTGGGTTTTGTTGTTTGGAGGCCGAGTGTCTGCCACTCGAAGGATGTGCTCCTGCCTTCTGCTCCTGTTTGGTAGCGCCTTGATGCTTTTCGGTGCTCTGTTCGCTCTCGCTTGGTTCGTGTCGTGCCAACACTGTTTCTGGTTGAAATTGTCCTACATTCGTTTCGCTCTGTGGCATGGTCGTTCTAGTCTTGGGAACTGCCAGCGAGGTGTGAGCCAAGCACGGCCTGTGGATCTTCGTGTCACCTTTGAACGTAGTCCGTTCTTCACTACTCTCAGTATTCTCTTCAGCATCGTTTTGACGCGCTGCGGAAGGTTTGGTTGTCACCATCTTAGCTTGCTGAGGAGTTCGTTGTTGCCCTTGGATGTTTGAAAAACTGTGACACCTGACGATGTGAAGTTCTATGGCGAATAACAACGGTGTGTTTGATGCGCTGAGGAGAAGCTACACGGGCAATGTTGCTTTGAGACCGCGACCGTCTGGTTTTGCTGTTTGTGAACAGGTGGCAAATGATTCAAAAGCGTGTTGGAATTCTTGAAGGGTGCCGAAGGATTTTCACGGTCCTTCTCGAACGACCGAGAGGCAACTTTCGGTGGTTCTTGTTGTTCAGCTGATGTTCGTTCACCAAAAATGCGTCTTTTTCTTTTTTGGAAAACTTCGCATAATTCCTTCATCGAGATTGGTTTGGCTTGTTGACTCATTTCTGTGTAAAACTTTGACTTTTCTGGTCAGTTGAATCAAGGGAATGTAAACGCTGTCAAATGTGTTTGTGGAAGCTTGGTATATATGTATTTTTATTTCAACACAAACACGTCATCTTTACATCGGGAACGTCACATTTCTGACGTAACTGCCAAAAACTGACGCCATGAAATAAACGTCAATTGGATTGTAAATATCCAGCTGAATCGAGAAACATTGTTTGCAACCACGGAATCATTTCCAAACAATGGAATACCTTAACACATTTTCTACTTAGTGCCTTTTGACTTAAAAGGAAATACCGCCATTCATTCTTGTGGTGCAGTGTTAACGCAATTTTTTGAACACAAACAAGGAAATACATTTTCTAGATTTCTTGCTAACTTCTTTGTGCTGGAATTCTCTCGTGATCAAATTTTTCTTAAGGGTCAAAGTGTTCGTTGGCTGTTTTCATGTTTCCTTCGTTGCCCATTTCGCAAGCTGCGTCATTTATTTCTACCTTTTACGTCATAGTTTTACGGTTTTTCAGTTGCGCAAGGAAATAAACGATAAAAACATTTACTGTAACTAGGCAGCCAGTCGTTGATCTCATGTCTGGCATATCTTATTGCTTAAAGCTTCGTCCTTTACTTTACCTTAGCATACCAACCAAATGCAAAAAAATACTTGCGTAATAAAATAAGAGAATATCAACTGTAACTAGGTAATTAGTCGATGTTCTGACATCTGTTTACCGTAGCATAGCAATCGAATACGTAATTATTAGCGCAAGAAAGTAAGCGAAGAATATTAACTGTAACTAGGTAATCTGCCGCCGCCCTGCCGATGGTTATAAACTGTTGGCAGCCCATCTTTTCTGGTCAGACGGATGTTTATCCATGAATATGAACGCAAAAGGGTCTCGCACAAATCTCTTGACTTCTAGTCTGAAATGGATAAATTTCGCCTCAATCCCTGCCTGACTCCAAGAGAAAAACAGACTGCCAGCAGTCTTAAGTGCTACTGACGTCAGTAACATCTCGTTCTTTATTCTTCGCCTTTTTTCACCTCCAGTGGTTTTTCACTTGAGTCAGTGTCGAGTGTCCGTCAGTAAGGTCAGACGGTCTGTCGGTCGTTGGTGCGTTTACAATGTATTGTACTCACCCAATGGTCTGGAGCGGTGTTATTCCTTTTCGCTGGGTTTGTTTTACCCCAGCAGGTTTAACACAAGTGTCTTCAGTGACACTTGTCGTGGTAGTCACAGGCAACAGG
>JAHPZR010048548.1:0-2500 GCA_019787425.1 Platygyra sinensis | reverse complement strand
CCAACGACCGACAGACCGTCTGACCTTACTGACGGACACTCGACACTGACTCAAGTGAAAAACCACTGGAGGTGAAAAAAGGCGAAGAATAAAGAACGAGATGTTACTGACGTCAGTAGCACTTAAGACTGCTGGCAGTCTGTTTTTCTCTTGGAGTCAGGCAGGGATTGAGGCGAAATTTATCCATTTCAGACTAGAAGTCAAGAGATTTGTGCGAGACCCTTTTGCGTTCATATTCATGGATAAACATCCGTCTGACCAGAAAAGATGGGCTGCCAACAGTTTATAACCATCGGCAGGGCGGCGGCAGATTACCTAGTTACAGTTAATATTCTTCGCTTACTTTCTTGCGCTAATAATTACGTATTCGATTGCTATGCTACGGTAAACAGATGTCAGAACATCGACTAATTACCTAGTTACAGTTGATATTCTCTTATTTTATTACGCAAGTATTTTTTTGCATTTGGTTGGTATGCTAAGGTAAAGTAAAGGACGAAGCTTTAAGCAATAAGATATGCCAGACATGAGATCAACGACTGGCTGCCTAGTTACAGTAAATGTTTTTATCGTTTATTTCCTTGCGCAACTGAAAAACCGTAAAACTATGACGTAAAAGGTAGAAATAAATGACGCAGCTTGCGAAATGGGCAACGAAGGAAACATGAAAACAGCCAACGAACACTTTGACCCTTAAGAAAAATTTGATCACGAGAGAATTCCAGCACAAAGAAGTTAGCAAGAAATCTAGAAAATGTATTTCCTTGTTTGTGTTCAAAAAATTGCGTTAACACTGCACCACAAGAATGAATGGCGGTATTTCCTTTTAAGTCAAAAGGCACTAAGTAGAAAATGTGTTAAGGTATTCCATTGTTTGGAAATGATTCCGTGGTTGCAAACAATGTTTCTCGATTCAGCTGGATATTTACAATCCAATTGACGTTTATTTCATGGCGTCAGTTTTTGCAGTTACGTCAGAAATGTGACGTTCCCGATGTAAAGATGACGTGTTTGTGTTGAAATAAAAATACATATATACCAAGCTTCCACAAACACATTTGACAGCGTTACATTCCCTTGATTCAACTGACCAGAAAAGTCAAAGTTTTACACAGAATGAGTCAACAAGCCAAACCAATCTCGATGAAGGAATTATGCGAAGTTTTCCAAAAAAGAAAAAGACGCATTTTTGGTGAACGAACATCAGCTGAACAACAAGAACCACCGAAAGTTGCCTCTCGGTCGTTCGAGAAGGACCGTGAAAATCCTTCGGCACCCTTCAAGAATTCCAACACGCTTTTGAATCATTTGCCACCTGTTCACAAACAGCAAACCAGACGGTCGCGGTCTCAAAGCAACATTGCCCGTGTAGCTTCTCCTCAGCGCATCAAACACACCGTTGTTATTCGCCATAGAACTTCACATCGTCAGGTGTCACAGTTTTCAAACATCCAAGGGCAACAACGAACTCCTCAGCAAGCTAAGATGGTGACAACCAAACCTTCCGCAGCGCGTCAAAACGATGCTGAAGAGAATACTGAGAGTAGTGAAGAACGGACTACGTTCAAAGGTGACACGAAGATCCACAGGCCGTGCTTGGCTCACACCTCGCTGGCAGTTCCCAAGACTAGAACGACCATGCCACAGAGCGAAACGAATGTAGGACAATTTCAACCAGAAACAGTGTTGGCACGACACGAACCAAGCGAGAGCGAACAGAGCACCGAAAAGCATCAAGGCGCTACCAAACAGGAGCAGAAGGCAGGAGCACATCCTTCGAGTGGCAGACACTCGACCTCCAAACAACAAAACCCAAGAGAGAACAAACAGAGCATTGAAAATCATCAAAGTGCTACCAAACGACAGCACAAGCAGAGAGCGAGAGATGATGGAAGAGAACCCTCAGCTGGCAGACGAATTGCAGGCATGAATCAAGTGTTGCAACAACGCCGTCAAGAGACCAGTGAGCTGGTACAGTCTTCTGGTAGAAGAATGGGACGGTGCAGTAAGACAGATTGCACTCAGCAACACCGGACGTTCGTCCGTGTTCTGAGGAAACGATTCTAATGAGATTAACCCCAAAACAATAAGCATTTTAAAATTGTAATAATTACTGAATTTAACAAGAAATTATTATTGTTAGTATTGTAAATTTGTTTAATTGTTGAACAGAGTAGTATTAGTGACGTGCTACGTTATATGATCAGTAGATTTTTTTCAAGTCCTTCTAGACAGACCCGGCGCCTGCCTTTCTCTCTCTTAGCACTCGGATTTTGAGCGTCTCAGAAATTTTCGTCATCCAAACTCGTCTTTTGCAGCTCTCCTGTACACAAATCAAAAAGTTCAGCAATTCATCGAACATATTAACTTCTGCCGTTGTCGTTTTCTGAACAGTTACCATGAAATTCAGTTCAAAGGTGTGTGCAGTGTAAAAGCAGTAGATGAAAGCGTATTTTTATCTGTTCTTTCCAGAATGTCTTTATTAAAAGCACTGAAATCC
>JAHPZR010048547.1:0-13332 GCA_019787425.1 Platygyra sinensis | reverse complement strand
GGGGGGGGGGGGGGGGTTAGTCCTAACAGACTATCAGTACCTGATTTTGTAAATAATGAAATAAACCCTTGAGTAAAACGCACAGGAATTGCAGTTATCGTTGACGTTTTAGGACGAATTGTCCGGCGGCGATTTTTTTGGTGATAAGGCTCTAGTCTCAGGCTGGGTTCTAGTCGGGGCTCTACAAAGTGCTAGAAAATCACGCAAATTTCTCCTTAGCTCTAACTCATGGAACGCACCCACTGGCCTAAAGTATGTTCCGAGAAAATAATTGGAATTATCATTCGATGCATTGTTTTCATCCTTCCCATTGGCCGAGAGCCGACCACGTGACCTGCAAATAACTATCTACAATAATGGTGTGCTCATGCGTAGTACCGTTTAAACGTGTTTTGCTGCAAATAATATTATGCTCATGCGTAATTGGAACCACGCTCTCGAGAGAAAATGGCAGATCGCTTCCCTGAGCTGCCAGGAAGTGATTAAAATATGAAAACAAACTTGGTGATCGAATGATAAAACAATTATTGAACTCGGTTATCGCAAAATATCGTGATTTGTCAGTGTCTCGCAGATCAGTTATTTGCCTCGAGTTTTGATTGTCGCCAATATATATGTCGCTCTGGGCAAGAGAACAATTTGGTCTGACAAATGCTTGAAAGGAATGAGTCATTTCTGAGTTGCCTTTTGCCTCTCTGCCAAAACGAGTCTTCCAAAACCATTCATGTGAATATATGTTGTGTTTCGCCGACAGGTTCATTTTCATGCAAATATTCCTTTTCATGTCAAAGGTTTTCCACGAAGACTCGTTTTGAAACCAAGGCACAAGGTAACTTGTGTCTAAACGAGGCAAGGAGCACGTTGTCAGCAAATGACCATCTATGCATAACTAAAAATAGAATAATATTAACCTGCATGAGTAAGCCTTGTTATCCCGCACTTAGTAATTCTGCTAAGGATATCAGTTTGTTATTGGTAATCAATTTTGTTTGTAACCTGTTTTTAGGGACGTCAACCGACAAAGAAGACAGATCCATCGCCGAAATATAAAAGGTTCATCATGCGCTTTTCCTTTTTGTAACGCTTTAAACCTTACAGTTAATCCATCGCGGATGTCAGAAAACAAGTCGCCTCCACTGTGCAGTCAAAATCTCATGCAACTGAGCCGGCAGCGGCAGAAAAAAATCAAGAACGGTGCATTTAGAATTGCAATTTGGTTGTTTAATGTTACACGACTAGAAAAGTGAGAGGGACCAATAGATAATATCGGCCAATCAGTCTTCTCTTGCTGGTCGGAAATGTTCTTCGTATACTCGGGAGAGAAGAGTTTATTTGTTGGCCGAGCAAAATCCGAGTCTAAGAAAAATTGGGGTCACAGTCAGGTTCAAGTCCAAGTCCAAGTAAAGTGAATGAGTTACGTCATAAAAAACGTGTCGTGTATAACGTATATATATCGTAACGGATATAACGTATGGTTCATAAAGGTACATTCATGATTATTCAAGAGCTAACCATTTCCCCCAAGGAGTGCTATTTTGGTCAACGGGAGTTTTTGTTAGTTAGACGGAAAGCAGAAAATTACATCTGTGGTAATCTAAAGCGCTAGAAAATAAACCAGTGATTTCCCTCCGAGCGTTAAACCTAGAAGGAAATAGGGGAAACACGAGGAAAGAGAAATATCTTGTATTTCGGCGTAATTGGAACCCAGGACCTCCAGATTGACATTTGCTAATACAAAGTTGTGCCACGTGATACTGAAGCCAAGATTTAATTCTGACCTTATTTGAATTTCTAGAAAATTACCCAGTTCCCTCTAAGCGTTAGCCTAAAAGGAAATGGGAGAAACGCGAGGAAAAGAAAAAGTCTTTGATCTCGGAGGAATTGGGTGCCACGACCTCCGAATAAGATCATCATTATTCTACAGACTGACATTTGCCGAAAAACTCCATCTGAGCGTAAGGTATCGTGCAGTTGACTCGAGCGCGGAATTGACTTGGGAAAAAGAATAAATCAAGGCCATACAGGAAAAACTTCTCTGTCTGTAGTGCCAAGACCCACAAGGCAATACGGTCCTCCTGCTTGGCTGACAGGATTAATGTGTTGCACATTCTGCTTCACTTCATTAAAATCTTCTGAAGCAGCCAGATTTCTTCAACTTAGTACTTTAATGCTTTGTCGTTTTCCTGTCAGGTGAAACTAATCTTCAACTAAGCTGCATCAAGAATGATGTTCTGAAGGTCAAACAGCTGTTGGCGTCAGGTGCTGACGCTAACATGAAGGACAATGCTGGATGGACCGCACTGCATGAGGCTTGTAACCATGGCTACACAGGCTGTGTTCAGGAGTTACTGAAAGCAAGGCAGCTTGTCTATGAAATAAAACCTGGAGATGGTACGTGTTGCTAACACCTCAAAAACCATTTATCTTCCAAAGAGTGTTCGATTTAAATCACAAAGATTTCATCTAGCCACTAAAACAGTAGACTACCGGTAATCTGGAAGGGAAAGCTTTAAAGGTTGCTGATCAAGTGAAACCTTCGGACTCAGCAATTATGAATCACATAAAATACCAGTATTGACTGTTCCTTACTGTTACGGCTTCACCAGTCCTCTCCTTTACCCCACGAAAGTCTGCAAATGAGCCAAGTGGCCCATCACGCCGGAGCTTATCAACAACAACAATAACAACAATAATTTTATTTGCATTTCCTTTGAAGTAAGGTTACAAGAGATCTATATATATTTCTTTTTTTATGTTAAGATGTTAAGTAATTTTGAGATTATATATAGTTTGCGAAGGAAATGCCTAGTGCCAAAATGAACCCTAAGGTTTTCGAGTTCAGCCCTAGGCTTGCTATGTTGTAATTTTTGTAGCTTACACTCAAACTGGTGTTTACACTCACACAAGTGTATAGCGAAGGCGAAATGGAATGAAATAGAAAAAAAAAAAAAAAAAAGCGAAAAAAAGAGCAAAAATGCATGCAAAAAGGGAAAAAAAAAGGCATAGCGCTACTACAATCAGGCAGCTATAAGACAATAAAACAGAAAGGGAAGAAGGATAATCCTATTTTGAAATGATCTTTAAAGGTAAGATTGCTTACGTAGTAAATGCTGTTTAACTTGTTTACTAAAACAGTTTGAGCTAAGGTTTTTGAGATCAGTTGGTAATTCTTGCCAAAGTTCAGAGGCCAGTGAAGCTATAGTCTGTTTTCCGATGTTAGTTCTTGTTCGTACTTTGTGTATGTTATCTTTAGAGGCATATCTCGTGTTATAGGAGTGAATATCTTTGGCATAAGTGAAAGAATTGGTAAAAATGGATGGTAGTTTTTTTATGTGCCAGTTGTGTATGAACTTAAGTGCCTGGAATTTAAAAGTGTTTTCTATGGTCAGTATGTCTAGGAGATTCAGCAGTGGCAAAGCACTTTCGGTGTCTTTTCCATATAAAGTAGCAAAAAAAATAGTTCTGGCAATGTGGTTTTGTTTTACTTGGAGTTTGGTTGCTTTTAAAAGCACTGCCCCAAGCAACAATCGCGTACGAGATGTAGGGGTTTATTAGGTTAAAATATATTTGTCGTAGTTGTAGAGGGGTTAAGTAGTGCCGCAGTTTGAAAAAGATACCAGAATTCCTTGCAACTCGGGAGCAGACAAATGATATGTGTTGTTTCCAGTTAATTTTATCATCAATAAGCACTCCAAGATATTTTACGTGGTCTTTTCTTTCTAAGGGGAACGTGTTGCCACCATTGTCCTGAATGCTTACATTTATAGGGGTATTTAATCGCTTTTGGGGTGATTTAATTATCATAAAATTAGTTTTAGAGAAATTTATCGACAGTTTGTTTACATCACACCAAGCTTTCACTTTAAATAGTTCTTGGTTTATAATTGTTTCGAGTTGCTTAGAGTTGTCAGAGGAGATAAAAATATTTGTATCATCAGCGAATAGGCGGAAAGAGAGTTTTTGAGAACAATAGGAAATGTCATTGATATAGAGCAAAAAGAGTAGTGGTCCAAGTGTACTACCTTGAGGAACTCCACAGATGACCGTTCGTTTGGTAGATTGAGAATCCCCTAGAGAAACATATTGTTGCCTGTTGGCAAGATAGTTGGTAAACCAATTGAGCGGAATTCCCCTTATTCCATATTTTTCGAGTTTCTTAAGTAAAATAGCATGGTTGACGGTGTCGAACGCTTTAGCGAAATCCAGGAAAACGGTTTCCTTAACATGAAGCGACTGAGAGTATTTCTACTCCCCCTGGATGGGATGCTAGTCCATCGCAGGGTTACCCCCCAGCATTAAATTCGCCGGTACCCATTTATACACCTGGGTGGAGAGGGGCACTGTGAGAGTAAAGTGTCTTGCCCAAGAACACAACACAATGTCCCCGGTCAGGGCTCGAACCCGGACCACTCGATCCGGAGACGAGCGCACTAACCATGAGGCCACTGCGCCTCCCACTAGACCTTCACTTTTGATCACGTCAACGCATCTCATTACTGAGTGATGATACTCTCTGTTCAATGCTGTTACGAGTCGTTCTCAGGCTTAACCAACATTGAAGTCCGTGCGGGAAAGTGCCTTCACGAGGACTGGTGTTAAGCTTCCACTCAACTGCTTATTGTTAGCCTGCCAATAAAGCATCTAAAACTCTCAATATGTTTGTTTAATTCAAATCACCGTGTACCGGGCTAAGCCTTGTTTAATCTTTGTTTGTATAAACAGACGCCACTCAGGTGCTGAATGTGCTGTCTGCTCCTCTGTGTGGAACAACTCCTTTGCATGATGCAGTGGGCAACAATCATTATCAAGTAGTCGAGCTGCTGGTCAGAGCAGGAGGTTAGTTTTGATATTTCAAGTGCTAATCAGCCGCTTATATTCTTTTGGCCGTCTGTAGCCAGTGTAGCAAGAGTGTCTCAATTGGGTAGTGGCTTTTACGGTTAACGGTTATATTTTTGGCCCTTTCACGGCTAACGGTTAAATCCCATTGAGACCATCTAGCAAGGATTGAAAACAGTTTCCCAGATTTTGGGCGCGCGAAAATTGGGGCGAGAGTATAAAATACGTCACCGCAATTTAAAATGCAGGAAACGTGTTCGAAAGGAGAATGCTTGCTACGCAGGCTATGCTGTTTAGGGAAACACAAAAACCACTGTTCTTGTGCTGAATGTTCTTTTTATCTGACAGGTTTACCTTTACTAGAAGTAAAAAATGATCGGGGAGAAAAACCGATCGATTTGGCAGTAAATAAAGAAACAAAAGAATTCCTACAGGCCATGGAATTACAGTTCAGAGAAAAGGACCACGAAGTTACAGACCTTCGCCCATCTGAGGAATCATACCAAGCTGTGTTAGGAAGGAAAGGGCGACGCTCCACAAATCAGGTTCCTGCTGAGAATTGCGAACAATATCTGTTGATATTGTCACATTTGGTGCAGGCATATCACCGTATGACAAGGACGCGAGCTGGCTTGGCTTCTGATCACTGTCTGTGGATGGATTTTAATGAACATTGCGATAATCTTGAAGCCCACGTGACCAGGATTGTTGCTGGAAGCCATCTCTCATCTCTTGCTTGCATTCGAATCCAAGCCATGAGAATGTTGGCCGAGAGCTAGCCTGGTAACTACATGGCCAATGTTGGCTGCGTTTTCTTGAGCTGGCTTGGTAATTACATAGGCAACTTAACAATACTAATAAGAAACCATGACGATCGGAAGACAAGTCACATGTCTAGACCACCCAGTCAATAAGTGTCCGCCATGATGGTTCAGACCGTAAACCTAATGCATGCCAAATGAAGCATGTTATTTCTCCAGAGGAAAACGACTACAAAAACTTGGATTTCAGATTCCAAAATATAGTACATGAATATAATTGTCTTTCACCTTATGAGAAAAAAGTATTCACAGTAGTCAGAATAGAGAAACTCCAAACTAATGAAAGAAGGTCAAAGATGGTCAGAAATGGGTTGGCCAATACTCGGATGATGACTTTTAGGCGGATTATTGACCACAGGGCTAACATCGTCATGTTAAAATCACTGTGGCCGGCAGGGCACTGTTTGCTTACTGATAGTTTCACTCGTGTTTGCTTGCAGTCCCCTTTTTTGTTGGAAAGGACAGCATCATATTGTATTTGCCCCTTTCCAACAATTTAAAGCAAACCACAAGTAATTATGGGTGAAAATAATGCTTTCTGCAAAATACCCCAGCTCCATTATCATAACTGTGAATTGGTCTTAAATCAGTCTAGTGCCGCTGAATTCATCTTGTATTTACCATTTTATCAGTTTTAGTAATTTCGTTTCGTTCCAGTGTTGTGCATCTTCCGCTAAGTGTACAGCATACATTTTTATGAGTAAGAAACTACCTTGAGAACATTTTCAGAAGTCAGAGTGGTTGTTGAACCTTTCCTGAAAACGGAAAATTCGAAATGAAACTGATTTTGAAATAAACAATGTTTGACAACGGTGTCTTGATTCCTACTAACCGAGTCGTCCCCAGTTCTCTTGAGACTGTTCAGCGACTAGCTCACTCGTTTTTGTTCTCATGATTTCACTTGCCTTTTCTCCCTTTACACATGTTTATACTGTCGAAAAGGCTTTTGCTTTTCAACGAAGGTCAGAGTTATATCTGGAAGGGGCTTCATAGCGTCAAAATTTTAGGGGCACATTACAGCATAGAATAACAGCACTCCTAAACGTGTTTTTTTCTGCAGAAAGGTCACCGACATCATTAGGTTTTCTTCAACACTATGTAAACCCACGAAAAATATAGGTTTATTTACAAAAGTACATAGAATTAATACTTTACAAATAGTTCTGCTTGATATTTACAAGACAAATAGCAAACCTATCATTACAATTAGTGACTTTCAAAAATAAAATACAAAATCCTAGCTGATCCAAACTCCTCCGTACCCATGTTTCTTCGTTCGACCGGAACGGTTGGTGTTGCCCGTTTTCCTTCCTAACCTGGCAGGGTGAGGACAAGAGACACCACCACGTGACAACGAGTCACATGATGCTTGTAACGTACCAGCATGTGCTCCTGTCGTCCAATCACAGTGTGCGACAACTCCATCATAACTCCCGCCTTTGTGTCACTTGTTCCTGGAAGCAGCCAACACCTTTGCCATCAAATCCTGTAATAAAGATTGGGATAACTCTTGATTTCCATACATGTGCATACTGTTGCAGTAGATCAGAAAAGCATACAATTAACTTGACTAAAAAGCAGGGTATCTGCCTTGGCAAACCATCATCTTAAATCTTGACGATCCTTTATAAAATGCGTTTAACAAATAACCGCTCCTGGGAACACGAAACTAAGTTACATTTCCCTGTAGATGCAATATAGTTTTACTGATTGATGATGGCTGCAAGCGCTGTTTGCTCTGCTCATCATAAACATAATATTTCTCATTTTTAGTGCAAAGTCCGTACGATGGAACACTGTTGGGGTTAGAACATTGGGATAGCAGCAAAAGAACTTATTTCCATGAACGCGTTATTAGCCTTATTGCTGCTGTTAAGCGAAGCTTGCCGACTTCACACTTTCCGTTCTGAACCGCCAGTGTATAATTATAAATCAATTTTTTAGCGATTGTTACGGAATCATCATATCAGCTATACTTGTTATTAGATTAGTATAATCAGTATTCGATTTTATAGAGCGGTTTTCATTCGAGTGTCGAAAAGTAATTGGCTTTGCACTTTCTACGTTACATGATTGGGTTAAAAAATTCGCGCCACTTTTTCATCCAATCAGAAGTAAAACCAAAACCAATCGTGAAGCGTTCGCATGCATTTTCCCGCGCTTTGCGTCAGCTACCCATAATTTACTTCGAATTTTGATTGTTTCACTGTATTGTCCGTGTTCTTTGTGATTGGCTAGAGTAATTACTTTGGTTTTGGTTTTATGACACTAAATTGAAAACCGCTCTATTATCATACCACACAGGGGCGGGATTCACTATTTTCTTAGGAGGGGTGCACCTCTAAGGAATGACGTCACTGACCGGTGAGGTAAACAAATTATCATTTTGAAAGCGATTACAAGGAAGGCTTCATCTCGGAGGGGGGGGGGGTGTACACCCCCTGCACCCTCCCCCTAGATCCGCCTCTGCAACACTTTAAATAGTTGTACTGTGAATATTCTTTTCAGATAGTTTCTATTTTCTAATATTTTTTTTTATTTGGGTCCCCAAATTAGTATGAGATTTTCCCAGGCTACAAAGTATTGACATGTTAAAAAAGGTTCTGTCTGTTTGTTTGTCTGTCTATCTATAAAGCTATTCCACCATTTTTGTCTAATTACGTGTTGACACCAGCTATAGTACAACCTACCCAACACTAACCTGTGTAACACGGATACTATCAGGTGATGGCACACCCAGTCTTCCTCCACTCACTGACTCATCATCGTCATCGTCATCGTCAACACGGCTTCTCTTCAATGCAGGGGAGTCAGACCTAGTGGAACAAAAGAGTAAAGGGGTAAGTTTTTTAAGTTGATAAAACCAAATTATCCTAGTGTAACAACAGGTCAGAACACTGTACAGCAAAGAAAACTACAGTAGAGAAACTTTTCAGGTTAAGCGACCCCCTCAAAACCTCCACTGAAGAAAAATATTGAAGATAGATAATGTCGTTACTGATTATTATCCCATTCTGAAACAATTTTACAGGTTTCATTACATGCTTGCACATCTCTGCATTTATCAACTGAATCTCTCGCCTAAAGACATCAAAAATATACTTGTGCTTTGTTCAAAGTAGGTAACTGCTAGAAAACAATTCTTTTTCGAGCGTTATGTACCAGTCAAATCGAAGCTTAAACATCCCCCCCGGGCATACCCCGGGCATTTGAAGCCTCTTTCTGCCGGGAGGGAAAGCATTTAATTACCACTCATAGGGGGTGGGGAATTTGATCGCTAGCCCCGAATTCAAGTACGAGTCGTGCTGATTCACATAAATAATGGTGGAGACAGCAGGGACAAACTTTGATATATTGAAAGGAAAAGATTGCGTATTTGAGGCGAATTGGTTGAAAACCAAGGCCTACACAAGCTGTGTTCCGTATTTGATGGTGTTTAACAACGATTTATATTTATAATATATAAAAATGTGTTGTCTATTAATAAACCATGTTAACATGCACAGCTTCAGAAGCAAAATAGAAGCTACTAAAAGTTCAAACAGTAATCTGGTAATTTTCCCGGGCGGTGGGGCATTTGAACAGCTTTTTGGGGGAATTTGAACAAAAATTCAAATGCCTGGGGGAGTGTAGAAGCTTCGATTTGACTGATACGTTACATTGTATACCGTAAAATCCCAAGTTAAGCTCCCAACCCAGGTAATAACCCCCCAGACATTAGCCCTTCTGTTTGCTGACAAATACATTTAAAGTCCAAATGTAAAGGTGTGCTCCTTTGGCATTTCTTTACAAGCATCAAAGTTTTTAATTGAAGGTAGGAGGAAAATAGGGTAATAATAAGGTAAATAACTCTAAATGTAATGGTATGTTAGCTTTAATTCGTTTCTCAGATATGTTTTATCTCATTATTCCGAAACGTTCTTTTATCCCGCTTGCATGCCCCCCTCCCATTAATAAGCCCAAACAATACCCCTTATGAAGCTTTGTAAGCCCAGGGCTTTAAGCTGGGATTTTACGGTATTCTAGGAACAAAAAACATCATTTCCCAAGTTTTCCCTATGTATTTACAAAGCCCTGTTTTAAACTACAGAAACAGCAAATTACCGTTTCTCTCCTTTTGATTCCACAAATTTTCTGGTTTTCCTAACCTGTGCCGAACTCGCAGAACTGGAGGACCTGTTATGAAAACATTCAGCAATACTGAGCTACATGTATTAGTATACACATGCTTATTATGATGAAATAACGAACTCTTCTTGAGGTTACTCACTTCATGTACGTACACACATTTGTGTGTCTAGAGTAAACTACAGATAGCACAGGCACACTAACAGTTAGACTTTCTCTTCAGAGTTGTTAGCAGTCTCAGCACAAGAAACGAGCTTGCACCTCTCTACCTCGTGCTCTTCATACTCGAGTTTTGAACATCAGAGAGATTGTTGCTATCTGAGGCCTGTTCCAAACATTGCACTATTGCCATGTCCATGAGCCTTCTTCAGCTTTCACCCCTAATTTCTGTTCTGATCTAAATAATTAACCTCATTGAATTATTTTTGAAAATGGGCAAAATTTTACATTCTCCCAATTAGCAAGTTACAAAAACAAAAGTCAAGCTTCCACAGGTTTCAAACCCATGTCCTTTGCAATGCTGGTAAAAGGACTATTACACTGACCGACAGGTGAAATCCCTGAAAGCCAGTTAAATAAAATAAACTTAACTATATGAAATGATGAAAGCACGATAATTTCTACCATAAACCACCTGATACTGATAAACAATCAACATACTTATTGCTTCAGTTTCATCTCCTGGGTTGGTGTTCTTTAACATGCTGATAAAAAGTGATGCTTTTCTTCTCCTTTCCAGCTGAAGCTGTTTGTCTCGTGACTCTGATTCCAGATGTTGAGCTATAAAAAGAATCAAAAGAAAATCTCTCGACATTTAACAAATTTCAACCAGTCAGAAGTGCACCCCTGTTGACCACTGTATTTGGGCCAAGCATACCAAACACTCAAAAGGCACCCAAGTACAAAGCCACAGAACTGTAAATACCAAGAATCTTATAACAGTTCACATTTGTGGATACACTTGTGAAGTTTAGACAATACTTTTGGAGCTACATGAAGAAGTACCTGAAAGTATCCAAAATTTGATAAGTGCAATTGCATGCCAAGCATTGACAACGACTACTTCTCACAAAAATGCAACTAGTTTAGGAAGCTCCTTCTTTAACAAAAAGCAGTAAAGTAGAAACAATTAAGTCAGGAAAACTGTCTAACATGTATATACCAATTCTCTCAGCAGCCTTGATCGAGTCCATCTGTTGCGTCAAGTCGTCAGCTGACTTCTCACTAGTTTCTTGATTATTTGCATACTCCTGTTTCTTAGCATTTAATTTCCCCTCATTGCTGTCAGATGTCTCCTTGTCCTCAGTTTCTGTGTCTGCTTCATCACCATCCTCATCACTCTGTCCTTGTTCATAGCTCTGTTTATATATGACACTTGTCCTATATTCAATCTTGGGTTTCTTTGTATCCTTTGACTTTATTGAGAAACTTATTGGCCCTTTGGGTGCTTCAGGTTGATCCTTGACATTTTCTGTCAGGAAATAGCACAGCAACGGATAAGATTGACTTAAAAAAAGCTTTACACAATCAAACAAGTACATGCCTCACTACTCTAGGTAAAAGCTAAGAGGAGCATCAGCCCTAAATGCATATTATACCATAGCTAGCAGAGTTTCAATATCAAACAGATTACATGCAAGTGTGCACCAAAACCCAGTACCAAGACCATGCATGAAAAAAAAAATACACCACAGATACATGAATTTTGTATAGGCACATTCTCATGTGGTACAATTACAGTCATTATAGTGCCTTCTACCTTTGTAGCAAGTGTTGTTTCAGCCAGAGATTTTTACGTCTTACAAATGCCTCCACTTCAAATTATGTACAATACAAAAGCTATTAAGGAAAAAAAACGAACTACTGTGTGAAATATGCTTTGCCTGGATTCACACTGTACCTGGTTCTATCCGCTGTGGAACAGCTTTGAGTGCCTGTTGTTTCTTGAGTTGATAATAACTGTAATGGCTGTTCCATGGGTTCAAGAACTCAAAACGAGGATCATTCTTAGCTTTGATGATTGATTCAAAATCAGGACCATTTTTGGCCACATAATTTGCCAGTTTATCCACAATTGGTTGAAGGTCAGGAGGTGGTGGTATGATTTGATCTGGCACTTGAGGGGTCGTAGACATTCCAGGAGGGGGTGGTGGAGGCAGACTCCCAGCTATTTCAAGAGTGTTAGGTACAAAGAATGTTGGAGGAACTGGGGGAGGGGGAGGGGGTGGCAAAGGAGGTAATGATGGTCCAGAATCCAACCACTCCTCTGCAAGTAACAGAAAATACATCAAAGGGATACTTCACAAAAATAACTTGCTTCATAAGTTAATGTCATAATAATACTTATTACTCGTAAACAAAATGTTGCTACACTTCAAGCTAGACTACATTCACTACAAAGACTGGCATGCTGATTAAAGCAGGGATAATAATAATAATGATCATCATCATCATAATCATGATCATGAAAATGGATAATGACAATGATATGATTATGATGATGATGATGATGATGATGATGATGATAACGATAATAGCAAAATTACATTGCACAGATATTAATATAACATTTTCACTTGTGCATTACAATGCGTAAGAACATAACTACTTGTAATCCCTCAATATTACTTATAAATCCTACAAATATCTCTAATACAAGTTCTTGTTAAAATTAACAACAATGACTATGATATACACTTATAAAATTACAAAATCATAGAAAACAAATTAGCTAAGAAATGCCTTCTGAAACAGGTGTGTTTTAAGATAATTTTTAAAACTGTTTACAGACAAAAAAGGGGAAGATTATTCTATAATTTGGGGGCATCCATATATATAGGGATAAACAGTCATCTTCTGTACTTGTAAATAGATAGACACCATCACAACTTGATTACCATTGGGTGGTGTCTCAGCTCACTGTTAATCCCTGTTGAGATACTTCTTTCTTTAGTTACACCCCTACACAGCTATGATGATAGCAAACCATACCTTCAAAGGGGCCCTCTCCTGGTGGAGGGGGAGGAGGTGGGATCATGTCAGCTACTGACAGTACTGGTGCCACAGGAGGGTGGTATGAATAACCAGAAGACACATAATGTCCATACATATCATCTAAAATGTAAAATAACCCCATGCAATCCTCTATTAAGTTGTCTTTATGTGATTCTAGTTGCCTTAAAGTATGGTTGTATTTGAATAAGTTGACATTTGCACTGGGCCTCCTACTACATGTAATTCTTGAAGCAGCCATCTTCCATTTCTCCAAGGTTAGCTAGGGTTCAACTGTATAAATTATAACTCAGACAACACTGATTACTTACAATAATTCAATTCTTTTGAGCAAACATATCAAAAATATTTACTCATTTGTTATTGAAAACTTAACCATATTAAAATTTAAAGATGTAATTACTGTTCATCACTTGTTAATATACATGTACACTGTATATGTAATGTAAAACCAGTCGGCCTTTTTTGGAAGTTTACAGTCATAGAGTTTTAGTAAGTATTTTTGGCTTAACGTCTAACCTCAATTACCTGCATC
>JAHPZR010048546.1:0-11552 GCA_019787425.1 Platygyra sinensis | reverse complement strand
AGAACGTCCTTGACTTCCAAGTTTAAAGGGGCAGAATCAAGTAAGAGTCTGGAATTACAAGACATCGCCAACTTAGAGCGTTTGGAAAACGTTATTGCAGGCTTCGAACTTGGAGTTCACTGTGAGATCGAACAAATAGTTGATCGGAGACCGCTTCTTTCGATCACTCCCTCCAAGCTCAAAAGTTACACCGACTATGCCGGACTATTCCAGCCAGTTAAGCTGCTTTTGCACGCGGATGGTCACTATGATATTCGCGTTAACATTGTCGAAAATGTCGAGACAGGAAAATATGAGATTGATGATTCCGGATTCCTTCGAGATCTGGTCACGAAGATAAGCGCCAAGAGCCCGCTGAGAATTTGTCCGGGCCTTCAAGATTTGAATTATCAGGACCTAGATACAAAGCTCGGATACCAGCCGAAGAAGCTATTTAGCCAGAAATGGCCGTGGCCTGTCAACCGGCATGTAGAATGCCTCATTTGGCATTCTCCAACTAATGCTCGTAAGTCGCGACCTTCCCTCAGCGACTGTTGTGAGCGGTGCAAATTGCTCTCGCGTGACTTAGATAGGATCCTGGAGCGCCGCGAAAAGAATGTCAGCTCGTCAATTCGCCGAAGTGCTAAAAGTAAACACCGAATAGATGTCCTCAGCCCAGCAAGCAGGAAAATCCGCCTTCAAAACATTCGCGGTGAGCGGAAATATTTTAGGAAGATCGTGAGAAAATACTGGGAGAAGACAAAAGTTCGCTTGAACGAAAAAGAAAAATCAGGAGCTGTCAATGCTTATGAGCGAAATTGAAGCATCTGTTCAGGGAAGAGAAGAGCTAGAGAAGGTGTTCGAAGAGGCGGAAAAATCCAAGAAAGGGAGAGGAAGAACACTGAAGGAAGTTTGGAAGATGGATCGTTTGGAATTTCTGAAGGATCAGAGAAAAAATGGTAATTAATTTTATTTGCTTGTAAATTGTACACTGTAGTAAAATGAGCAGCACTAGAAATTCGAGACAGTTTATAGTCACAGATGTACAGACTCAAAGCGACTAAAACAAGGCGAAATGAATGCAGGAACAAAAATTTAACTTAAAACAGCACAAAAGTAGGAAATACCAAGGTCGTACCGGAACTATCCTGTTACTCATTTCTTTATATGTTTTGTCACGCAACTGTCACATTATATACATGTACATGGTCACTGTGCTTAAAATAAGCACAGTCTCCAGAGGTGAATTCCAGAATCTGGAATTTTAATTGGTCTAAAAAGTTAGACTTAGGGAATGGAAGGGTTGTAACATTTTGTGTAGTGAATGCCCCAGACCATAACAAGGTATTTAATGGGGTATTGAATTAACCCAGGATTAGTGCCTTTTGGGTAATCTCTTTTATTGTGGATTTTAATCATGACCATATGGTCATATGTTAAATAATTTCCCATTGAGAGTAGACTTTCTGTAAACTAGCCAATATGAGTGAGTTGCTGTAGCCCCCGTTTATATTACAGAACTTTATTGGTGCTTTATTGTTTTGGTGTATTTTGAAAGTGTTTTTATAAACTGATTGATAGTAGAGCTATTATATTCACATACAGATAAATGTATAAGTCAAAATAATATCATATCAAAATATTATTGTCCCTTGTGTTGAATCAGCTGTAAGTGTTTTGATAGGCTATTTTGAAAGGTTGTTTTGAAAGTAGGGCTATGATATTCACATCTAGATAACTCATTAAATCATTTAATGTGTATGTCAATTGAATGGTTTCACAAGATTATTTTATTTTGCCTTGTATTAATCAACTCTAAGTGTTGTCATAGGTTAATTAAGAATAGAGCTATGGTATTCACTACCAAGTCAATGTATAAGTCAGAAATTTTGTGCAATCTGATCATTTTAATAATAAGATTTTTTCTGGTATTAAGCAAGAGTGGATGCTGCAGTGACATTTTCTTGTGACACTAAGTAAAGACATGAACAGTGTTAATTAAACTGCTGGTGTCATGATTTCACGAATCAACAGATTATCCTACATGTATTTGAAATGCTATTTATGATGCACTCTATTTTCTTTTACTTGTCATGACATATCCTTTCAACTTATCTCGTAGACTACTGTCAGCATCACACACCTTCTTGTCAGTTTCTAGATCTTGTTCTCTCAAGCCTTGCATAAAGGATTTCACACGTGTCCGGCACAGCTTTTTTAAAAGTTCTTGATACACTGCTCGAACGATGGCCTGGTCGTAACCAGAAACCCCAATGGATTTCAGTGAGCTGACAAAACTGTCAAACAGTTCTTCGCTACCATAAACACTGGCGAAAACGGTGTTCAAAAAGGAAGATGGATTTCGTCTGAAAAACCGGCTAACAGTAAACTTTCGAGTGTGATTATCTGCCTTGCGAACAAATTCGATCATTTCGTCCTTCATAAAATGCAGTCCACCTTCATTTAAGTGCACACTAATTTCTCGTGGCAAGTTTTTCATAGTGTCTCGTCTCATTTTCTGAATAATTTCAAGCTCCTTCTTTAAATTTTCTCTGTGTGCATCTGTTACTCTCATGGTTCCCTTTTTGTGATTAACAGTATTTCTTCGCACCTTTTCCATTCGGTAAATTGCAGCTCCACCGAATCTGTGTAGGATAACATCGTTCTCAGCGCATAACTGCGTTTCTGGTGTTGAACTGTTCGATGCAATTTTACTGTGACTGTGAATGTGAGCAAAATCGTACACAGCTTCAGTTATAGAAGCCAAGACGGAGATCTGGTCGCCTCTAGAAACTTCGCTACAATCATTGCGATCACAACAATTCCTGACAACGCCACTCCATATCTCGTTTTTTAAAAATGAAGGCAGCTTTTGTAACCAGCAATGAGAAAGAGAAGCCTTTCTCTCAGCTTTAGAAACCTTTTTGGCGAATGCAATGCGCATGGTTTCCATGAAAGACTCGTTCACCTCGGCTAAAAATTCTGGAAGCTCGCGGATCACGGCGTTTCTTAACATTCCTCGCGTAGTGAAGAAGTTAATATCTCCAGCATTTTCTAGCCTTTCTTTAGTAAAAGCGGCCAATTCCTCCTTTTTCTCTCCCAGTTCAAAACACAAGTCTTCCAACTCCTCATTAGTCATGGTGTTGCTTTCTTTTTTCTTTTTGCGTCCACGAGGTTTTGCAGCATTTTGTTTATTCGAGGTACTCTCTGATGTTCCTCCGTTCGCTTTTTTGCCGGGCTTTGTTTTGGCTGCGCTTCTCTTTTTCGACTTCGATGCCGTTTTCTCTTCGTCCCTTTCGTCGTCTTCGTCAACAGAGGCAAAGCTTTCACTTGAGCTCGCGCTCGCGCTCGCACTCGCGCTTTCCTCGCTCTCGTTTTCGAAGCTCGAAATTTCAGCGTCTTCCTCAAAAGAGCTCGCATCCCTACTTTCTACTGATTCGACATCACTTTCATCGGATTCAGCTATGTACAGCATGGACCAGTTTTCTCTACGTGGACGGGAACTTTTTCCACTCTTTTCAAAATCAAAGTTTTCAGATTCATCGACAAACTTGATGTCTACTGCAGACGCCATTTTCTCAAAGCAGAACAGCAAAGCGGTCAATTACGTCATCACGTCATTACAACTGACCAATCAGGCGTCTTTCCTAAAATAGCCTCGCAGAGCTAAAATTAGATTGAAAAAGATTATCATGGGAAGAGGCCCATGTAGGGGGATGTGTTCATCTTCACCTCATAGGCCTCTTGATCCATATCAGGATGGCTATTTCCTTCTGGCATGAAAAACTTGATTTAAACGTCAAGAATATTCGACATTGTCCGCCCTTTAAGTGATATTCTAACAGACAAAATAGTATTCAGTAGTGGGCCAAACATAATCACAAAGGCCTTTTTTTAATACAAGTTACCACGGTGGGCTTAAAAAGGAAGAAAAAAAATTTCATTTCCGAGTTCGGCGAGAGCAGATTTGTGGACCACCGGGAGTGTCGAAGGAGCGCTCGGTGCAGTCCCTTCTCCGATCTCACACATGGCGAACCAAGAGCGGGACTGCCCGTTTCCAACCGCCCAGCGCCCTTTTTCCGAACCGTCGATTTTGAGCGCTCTATAAAACAGTGTATGGAGTCCGCCATAGCGTTTGATCAAACGTTCGTTATGATAACGATAATCGTTTAATAATTGCTCCTCAAAAGCATTTTCGGTTAACTATTTACAATAATGGGTAAGTAATTTACCATAAGTTTTAAAAATAAATTAAAAAAAAACCTATGTACCGTGTGGAAGGCCACAAATGTGTTTCTTACGGGCGTTTTTATGTATAGTTTTCAAAAACATAAAGTATGTAAACGTTACCTCGTCTGTGTTCTGTAGCCTTTTTTTATGCCTGTCTACGCGAAAACAACCTCTACCTTTAGTATCGTGAGCTTGGGGGCCTGTGGAGTATGTCATACGAAAAAAGAACCCATTACATACTTTGCTTACCCGGAGCTGCGGAAAAAAGGCCGTCATAGTGTCTAGGCCAAAACTTGCGCATGAAATGTTAAGTGACTACTTTGACAGAACTTTATAGTGATCCGGTTTTTTGGATCCAGTCCACGGGTTTTTTCAATCGGACGCAATACCGATCCAGGTTTTGTTAATCCGGTCCGATCAGGTCCGGTTTTTGTCAATCCGATCCTGGTTTTGTCAACGCCCCTCCTGTTGCTGTTGCTGGATTTGCAAGAATGGCAAGAAGGCCTTGTTCGCCGTGCTTATCAAACAGTTGTCGAAGGTGCTGGTAACCGATGCCAGATCAGCGAGTTCTTCGCTAATCCTTTTTTCATTACACCAGTGTCGAAGGGTTACACAGATTTCCTTGAAAGGACTGCTGAAGGGCATAACAGTGGTCAAGATAAATCAGTTCTTCGAGAGCACATTGCATCGTCGTCGTTTGCTCTTGTTTACAATATCGCAAGCGTTAGCGCCAAGAGGAGAGTCGAAAAGAATTTGGCTGAGCGCTTTGACGTCTTCTAGAGCATCAGTGACCTGGAAAATCTGCCTTAAAAATCGCTTTGTAGACAGCTGCTGATTGGTCTTCACAAACGAACCGTCCTCCGTTTTCAATGCTTGACATTTTTCTTTGATGAGTTGCCGAATAAAAGCAAGACTGTCTGCGAAATGAACGTTTAGTGCTTTCATTTAGGAATAAGTTGTGGTGAATAGTGCAGCATTGTTCTAAGCAAAACTGGCGTGTCAAAAGAGGAAGAGTTGTGGCCGATAAGGATGGCGTTAGCACAATCATTCCGAAGTTTAGACGCCGCTATGAAATCAACAAAGGACTCCAGACATTCTGCTTGAGAGACAGTCTCCAAAGGGCTTCCACCACGGTGAAGGACTTTTTTACCGCCTATTGATGCTGTTTGAAATTTATTTACTCTTGAAGATGGAAAGAAATGCCTTTCTTCGATAAGACAAACCTTGAGAATGTTTGCCCCTGTTCAGTTTGAGCGGCTAATTGAATGATTTCTGCTTCCTTTCCTCCACAGCTTGTCTCCGTATCAAATGAAATTATCACGAAGGGTTTCGTTTTCAAATCATCAGCATTACACGTAATGAACCTCTTTTGGGTCGAATCGTTAAAGGACCTCTTTCTCAAACTCTTTTAATTTTCCTTTGCGACGATGGCTCTTTGAAGGAGTTGTGGATCCAATGTAGTGCGACACCACTTTGGTAAGTCACCCCCTCTTTTTTTACATCTGATTTATTTCTCGCTTTCTCTTCGTGTAGATTTTGCCTACGTTCTTTCTTGAATTTAACGGACGATTTTCGGTGTATTTCATCTTCCCTGTCCTTGTCCAATGATAAAATGTTTTTCTCTGTGATATCACCTGGCTCTACATTAAAACAGCGTAGGGTATCTAGCAAATATTGTTTTCCCAAGTTGTTTGTGCAACAGCGGCTGCAACTCTTTGGTCAGAACTTTCACTGCCACCGTACAATCGAATTTTTGGAGCTTTCGAACCAACAGTGCTGTGCCAGCTTTCGTTAATTTGCGAAGAAGCGTTAGAAACCAATTTTTCGACAACAAGGTCACTTGCATATACATTGAACAAATTGGTTTAAAACCGATTTAAACTTTCGCCCTGTAAGTCCTTTCCGTTTGGTAAATCCTTGTGGTGATACTGATCGGGATTCTTTATATATTCGCACCAATTTAATTTGTGGTGTTGGCATTGCTGATGGTCCCCAAAAGGCATGAGGAACAATCGCCTTCATTGTAACTTTCAATCGTTCAGGCTCTCCCTTATTTGGACTTAGGCAGTAGCTAAAGCACTTGCGAAAGTAGTCAATAACCTTCTGTGAAAGTGGTGACTCCCCTGGCTGATTTTTCGCTCAGAGCTAATTTTGTTCAAGTGACTGACAATTGTTCTTGTTGCATGACTTGCATCAGACCACTTTCTACATTGTACTCTACTTCTTCTCGAATTTTTGCAATTGTAGCACTGTCATGATAGCCCATGTCCAGTGAGAGAATGTTTGCCCTACCCCTTTTCAACACTGCATGTCATAAGAGACAGACAGTAGCATAAGGCCATCATCACTCGAATTGTACCGTTATTTTTCTGCTTGCTATAAATTCCAACTTCTAAAATGAAAAGCACTAAAACGTTCATTTTCGCAGACAGTCTCTGCTTTTTATTCCCCCCCCCGGTGCCAACTCATCAAGAAAAATGTCAGGCATGTGAAAAACGGCGGACGATTCGTTTGTGAAGGGACCAATCAAGCAGCTGTCTACACAAGCGATTTTTACGGCAGAATGTTCCAGCGTCATGATGCCTAGAAGACGTTCAAGCGCTCCGCAAAATTCTTTTCGACTCCTCCTCTTGGCGCTAAACGCTTGCGGATATTGTAAACAAGAGGGGAAACGACGACGAAGCAATGGTGCTCTCGGAAGAACTGATTTATCTTGACCCCTGTTATGCGCCCTTCACGAAGCAGTCCTTTCAAGGAAGAAATCTGGTGTAAACCCTTGCGACACTGGTGTAATGAAAAAAGGATTAGCGAAGGAAACTCGCTGATTCTGGCATCGGTTACCAGCACCTTCGACAACTGTTTGATAAGCACGGCGAACAAGGCCTTCTTGCCATTCTTGCAAATCCAGGCAACAGCAACAGGGACGGTGGCGTTGACAAAACCAGGATCGGATTGACAAAATCACGAGACCTGATCGGACCGGATTAACAAAACCTGGATCGGATTGCGTCCGACTTGAAAAAACCCGGACTGGATTTCTCCCCTCTCTCCTTCGAAAAAAAGACCGGATCACTATAAAATTCTGTTCAAAGTAGTCACTTAACATTTCATGATCAAAGTTTTTGGCCTAGAGCAAATACTGACGGCCTTTTTTTCGCAGCCTCAGGGAAAGCAAAGTTGTAATGGTTCTTTTTCGTATGGACCTACTCCACAGGCGCCCCCAATGCTCACGATACTAAAGGTATAGTTGTTTCGCGTAGACAGGCATAAAAAAAAGGCTACAGAAAAACAGACGAGCGTAAGTTTACATACGTCTATTGTTTTGAAAAACTATACATAAAAATTGCCGTAAGAAACACATTTGTGGCCTTCCCAACAACGGTACATAGTTTTTTTTTTAATTTATTTTTAAAACATTATGGTAAATTACTTACACATTAAGAGCGTAAATAGTTACCGAAGAATGCTATTTGAGGATGCAATTATAAAGACTTATCGTATCATAGCGAACGTTTTGATCAAACGCTATGGCGGACGCCATTACACTGTTTTATAAGAGCGCTCAAAATCGACGGTTCCTGGGGAATAAAGGCTGGGCGGTGAAAGGGTCAGTCCGCTCTTGAGTCCAATGTGTGATACGGAGAAGGGACTGGCAGGAGCGCTCCTGTCGACACCTCCCGGTGGCCAAAAAATCTGCTCTCGGCCTGAACCGGAAAATGAAATTTTTTGTGCTTCCTTTTTAAACCCCACCTGTTAACGTATTAAAAAAGGCCTTTTTTGATATGTTTGGCCCACTACTGAATACTATCTTTGTCTGTTAGTTAGATATCAACTTAAAGGCGGGACCAATTTCGAAATATTCGTGACCGTTGAAATCAAGTTTTTAATGCCAGGAAATAGTCATCGGATATGGATCAACGAGACTATGAGGTGAGAGAACACATCCCCCATACATGGGCCTCTTCCCATGATAATCTTTTTCAATCTAATTTTAGCTCTGCGAGGCTATTTTAGGAAAGACGCCTGATTGGTCAGTTGTAATGACGTGATGACGTAATTGACCGCTTTGCTGTTCTGCTTTGAGAAAATGGCGTCTGCAGTAGACATCAAGTTTGTCGATGAATCTGAAAACTTTGATTTTGAAAAGAGTGGAAAAAGTTCCCGTCCACGTAGAGAAAACTGGTCCATGCTGTACATAGCTGAATCCGATGAAAGTGATGTCGAATCAGTAGAAAGTAGGGATGCGAGCTCTTTTGAGGAAGACGCTGAAATTTCGAGCTTCGAAAACGAGAGCGAGGAAAGCGCGAGTGCGAGCGCGAGCGCGAGCTCAAGTGAAAGCTTTGCCTCTGTTGACGAAGACGACGAAAGGGACGAAGAGAAAACGGCATCGAAGTCGAAAAAGAGAAGCGCAGCCAAAACAAAGCCCGGCAAAAAAGCGAACGGAGGAACATCAGAGAGTACCTCGAATAAACAAAATGCTGCAAAACCTCGTGGACGCAAAAAGAAAAAAGAAAGCAACACCATGACTAATGAGGAGTTGGAAGACTTGTGTTTTGAACTGGGAGAGAAAAAGGAGGAATTGGCCGCTTTTACTAAAGAAAGGCTAGAAAATGCTGGAGATATTAACTTCTTCACTACGCGAGGAATGTTAAGAAACGCCGTGATCCGCGAGCTTCCAGAATTTTTAGCCGAGGTGAACGAGTCTTTCATGGAAACCATGCGCATTGCATTCGCCAAAAAGGTTTCTAAAGCTGAGAGAAAGGCTTCTCTTTCTCATTGCTGGTTACAAAAGCTGCCTTCATTTTTAAAAAAACGAGATATGGAGTGGCGTTGTCAGGAATTGTTGTGATCGCAATGATTGTAGCGAAGTTTCTAGAGGCGACCAGATCTCCGTCTTGGCTTCTATAACTGAAGCTGTGTACGATTTTGCTCACATTCACAGTCACAGTAAAATTGCATCGAACAGTTCAACACCAGAAACGCAGTTATGCGCTGAGAACGATGTTATCCTACACAGATTCGGTGGAGCTGCAATTTACCGAATGGAAAAGGTGCGAAGAAATACTGTTAATCACAAAAAGGGAACCATGAGAGTAACAGATGCACACAGAGAAAATTTAAAGAAGGAGCTTGAAATTATTCAGAAAATGAGACGAGACACTATGAAAAACTTGCCACGAGAAATTAGTGTGCACTTAAATGAAGGTGGACTGCATTTTATGAAGGACGAAATGATCGAATTTGTTCGCAAGGCAGATAATCACACTCGAAAGTTTACTGTTAGCCGGTTTTTCAGACGAAATCCATCTTCCTTTTTGAACACCGTTTTCGCCAGTGTTTATGGTAGCGAAGAACTGTTTGACAGTTTTGTCAGCTCACTGAAATCCATTGGGGTTTCTGGTTACGACCAGGCCATCGTTCGAGCAGTGTATCAAGAACTTTTAAAAAAGCTGTGCCGGACACGTGTGAAATCCTTTATGCAAGGCTTGAGAGAACAAGATCTAGAAACTGACAAGAAGGTGTGTGATGCTGACAGTAGTCTACGAGATAAGTTGAAAGGATATGTCATGACAAGTAAAAGAAAATAGAGTGCATCATAAATAGCATTTCAAATACATGTAGGATAATCTGTTGATTCGTGAAATCATGACACCAGCAGTTTAATTAACACTGTTCATGTCTTTACTTAGTGTCACAAGAAAATGTCACTGCAGCATCCACTCTTGCTTAATACCAGAAAAAATCTTATTATTAAAATGATCAGATTGCACAAAATTTCTGACTTATACATTGACTTGGTAGTGAATACCATAGCTCTATTCTTAATTAACCTATGACAACACTTAGAGTTGATTAATACAAGGCAAAATAAAATAATCTTGTGAAACCATTCAATTGACATACACATTAAATGATTTAATGAGTTATCTAGATGTGAATATCATAGCCCTACTTTCAAAACAACCTTTCAAAATAGCCTATCAAAACACTTACAGCTGATTCAACACAAGGGACAATAATATTTTGATATGATATTATTTTGACTTATACATTTATCTGTATGTGAATATAATAGCTCTACTATCAATCAGTTTATAAAAACACTTATCAAAATACACCAAAACAATAAAGCACCAATAAAGTTCTGTAATATAAACGGGGGCTACAGCAACTCACTCATATTGGCTAGTTTACAGAAAGTCTACTCTCAATGGGAAATTATTTAACATATGACCATATGGTCATGATTAAAATCCACAATAAAAGAGATTACCCAAAAGGCACTAATCCTGGGTTAATTCAATACCCCATTAAATACCTTGTTATGGTCTGGGGCATTCACTACACAAAATGTTACAACCCTTCCATTCCCTAAGTCCAACTTTTTAGACCAATTAAAATTTCAGATTCTGGAATTCACCTCTGGAGACTGTGCTTATTTTAAGCACAGTGACCATGTACATGTATATAATGTGACAGTTGCGTGACAAAACATATAAAGAAATGAGTAACAGGATAGTTCCGGTACGACCTTGGTATTTCCTACTTTTGTGCTGTTTTAAGTTAAATTTTTGTTCCTGCATTCATTTCGCCTTGTTTTAGTCGCTTTGAGTCTGTACATCTGTGACTATAAACTGTCTCGAATTTCTAGTGCTGCTCATTTTACTACAGTGTACAATTTACAAGCAAATAAAATTAATTACCATTTTTTCTCTGATCCTTCAGAAATTCCAAACGATCCATCTTCCAAACTTCCTTCAGTGTTCTTCCTCTCCCTTTCTTGGATTTTTCCGCCTCTTCGAACACCTTCTCTAGCTCTTCTCTTCCCTGAACAGATGCTTCAATTTCGCTCATAAGCATTGACAGCTCCTGATTTTCTTTTTCGTTCAAGCGAACTTTTGTCTTCTCCCAGTATTTTCTCACGATCTTCCTAAAATATTTCCGCTCACCGCGAATGTTTTGAAGGCGGATTTTCCTGCTTGCTGGGCTGAGGACATCTATTCGGTGTTTACTTTTAGCACTTCGGCGAATTGACGAGCTGACATTCTTTTCGCGGCGCTCCAGGATCCTATCTAAGTCACGCGAGAGCAATTTGCACCGCTCACAACAGTCGCTGAGGGAAGGTCGCGACTTACGAGCATTAGTTGGAGAATGCCAAATGAGGCATTCTACATGCCGGTTGACAGGCCACGGCCATTTCTGGCTAAATAGCTTCTTCGGCTGGTATCCGAGCTTTGTATCTAGGTCCTGATAATTCAAATCTTGAAGGCCCGGACAAATTCTCAGCGGGCTCTTGGCGCTTATCTTCGTGACCAGATCTCGAAGGAATCCGGAATCATCAA
>JAHPZR010048545.1:20000-30607 GCA_019787425.1 Platygyra sinensis | reverse complement strand
CCAATTTTCGTACTTGACTCTATGCAAAATAAGAAAATTGTTGATAAAACAGAGATCAAGAATTAACCTCTTTTTACCGTTGAGCTGGAGGGACACACTCAAAGGATTGACAACATAAGGTGGCTTATTTAGTTCCATAACCCTGGCTGAATGTAAAAGCTCCAAAATGGCTTCATTAACAAACTCTGAATGATCTAAAGCTGATCTCTTATTTCGGGAGGTAAACCCAGATGGAATTTGCAGAAAAGGCAAACGGTAACCCTCGCATATAACTGATAATAAATATATCTAGGGGCACTTACGCTGCGCCAAAACTCTACCTGTCTTCTTAGACTACCCTTGACTTGTGATAAAGCTGTCCCACTAGATTATTTAAACTTACAAGTTTCTTTTACCTCGGAGGGTTTTGAAAACAAAACGTTATCACCTCAATCACTGTGACCTTCCGTCGGCAAGACCTACTGCTCCGCTTCTAACAACTCCGGCACTGATTGAGTAATAGACGCCGCTCCTGTTTGAGGTGGCAGGCAACGGGACTCTTTTTTTTTTTTTTTTTTTTTTGAAATTGAATTATTTATTTTTTTTAAATACAGAGCTACAGTACAGAATAATACACTACATTACAATACATTACTGTTTTACCGTGCTGTGTTCTAAAACATTACATTTGTTGTGGAATATCATAAGCGAAAAGAAAATGAGAAGTGAAATACAAAATAAAGTTACAAAAAGACATGCAGGTACAAGAAAAAAGCACACTAGATAAAAAATAACCAAAATAAAATAAAACGGAGCAATACGAAACTGATACTAGTACAGGCCAAGCTACAATATTTACCATCTATCGGCGCAGATTTAAGCCTTAAAGAGAGTCTTATTTCAGGTTAGGAAAGAAAGCGTCAATTACGTCTTTGCGAGAATAGGGTCATACAAATAGCCAGTTGAATTGCAGAAGTTTTTAAAGCTCAAAATACACTGCAAGAGGTTCCCATTTTTTCCTCTCGCCACCTTTTGTCTCCAGCTCGTATCTTGATTTCAGAAGAAGCAGGTAATGCTCAAAGTGGGGTAAAGTTTCGTTTGTTTTAGCAAGCCAGATATGATATCGTGCTAGCAGTAAACAGTAGTTAATTTGGAGGGCATATTTCGAGGTGTCAGGCTTTAGTCCGAGAGCAGCAGTATTCAGTAGCGTGAAATTGTTCTGTATAATATTCATATTCTGTAGCCATTCCATTACGCTTTTCCAAAGCTTAGAAGTTTTTTGGCATCTCCAGAAAAGATGTAATAGTGTTTCAGGCGCGTTTTGGCAAAAGGTGCAATTTTCATTTTCCTTCAGCTTAATTTTGAACAGAAAATTGTTAGTTGCCAGACGTCTGTGAAAAAGTTTAAAATGAAATTCTATTAACTTTGTACTTTTGGTGCACCGCAATGCCAAAAGGTATGCCGAGCTCCAGTCGAGATTTTCACTGCCCAAACAACTGCAGTCCATAAGCCATTTCTTTTGGCTATTCCTTGGAACTTCACCTTTGTTTCTGACTAAGGATTTGTATACCAGTGCACTAACTTTTTTGGACTTTAGAAATTTTGTGCTAAGAGGTTCGTATTCTTGTTTATTGTTGTTCACTTGCTTGAGGCCGCTATTGCCAAGTTCCTTGACAGCTGATATAACACCGTAAAAACGAAGTGGAGCAGCATTCAGGTCGTATTTTAACTGGAAATCTTTTAGAGAAAGGTAGCTATTGTATTCTGGTTTTTGCAAATGTTTTACTTTAGTAATGCCTTTTGAGCACCAGTCTTTAAAGAAGATTGGTTTGTTTTCTATTCTTATTAAGGAATTGTGCCATAGGTTTTGTTCTTGGAAATGCTCCAAAGATGCTAATTGCTGTTCAAAATTAACCTCCGCCCAGATTTCCAATATTTCTTCGAGAAACACGTCGGAGACTTTGATCGACTTTTTTGTATCTTTTGTATTGAGGTTACCAGTAAATACATTCTTGCATCCGTAATTTTTCAAAGCTGGGTCGATAAAAACTTTCCATTTTCCGTTGTTCGTGGAATCCAAGAACTTTTTTATCCAAGTTGTTTTAAGTGATTTATTGAGAGAGACAAGGTCGATCACCTTAAGGCCTCCCTCGCAGTAGTCATTAATCATAATTTTTCGTTTGATTTTGTCTCCCTTCCCGTTCCAAAGGAATTGATAAAACAATGTATTAATCTCGTTTATTGCATGATAACTGGAAGGCAAAGGAGATAACAAATAGACTAGTTGCGAGGCGGCTAAGGACTTAAGCACGGTGATTCGCCCCAGCAAGGTTAGCCTACGATACTTCCAACAACTGAGAATTTTTCTAATCTTTTCAATCTTTTCATTATAATTTAAGCATGCAGATGTTTCAGGTTTGACTGACAACCACAAACCTAAGGTTTTCACTTTAGATTTCGACCACTTAAAATCCCTTCCTGGCAAAATAAGCTGTTCATTGCCAATGCTGGAACCTATCCAAAGAGCTTCCGTTTTTTTTTATTATTTAGTCTGAGACCGGAGACCTTACTGAAATCCTCTAGCAAATTAAGTGCTAAAGCAAGCGCTTCTCTTGAGCCATCCAAAATAAGTGTGGTATCGTCTGCATATTGGCTAATTCATGGGCGTAGCCAGGATTTTCCAAAGGGGGGGTCACACTGACTCATACAGAGGGTACTCATCAGATTGTCACCTGAATATTGTAGGTTGTTTGCTTACAAAAAGGCTTACAAAGGGGGGGTCACGAGCACCCCAGGACCCCCCCTGGCTACGCCCTTGGCTAATTTTAATTTCGTTATTGTCAACAGAGATGCCTTTTATGTTTACGTTGCTTCTAACTGCCTTGGCTAATACTTCAGCGGAAAGAATAAATAGATATGGCGACAAGGGACAGCCTTGCCTAACGCCTCGTAGAGTCTGGAAAAAGTTAGTTGACCACCCGTTATTTAAAACGCAACTTTCCGTTTCGCAATAGAGAACTTTTACCCAATTAATGATCGATGGGCCAAACCCGAAGAAGCGTAAGGAGTTGACAATAAAAGACTATTCGAGCGAGTCAAAAGCTTTTTCGAAGTCTATAAAGAGCAGTAAACCCGGAATGTTTTCCTTTGCGGCATATTGGATGATGCAGTCTATGAGCCGGATATTCTCTCCAATAAATCTGTTCTTCATGAACCCTGTCTGATCGTTGTTAATGATGCTGGGAAGTACAGATTTGATTCGATTTGCAAGAGCTTTTGCAGCGATCTTATAGTCCGTATTTAAAAGAGTTATGGGGCGCCAGTTTTTTATGTAGTACAGTTCCGCATCCTTTTTCGGAATAAGCTTAATGACCCCCCGTCTTTGTGTTATGGAGAGGCAGCCAGATTCAAAGGCATAGTTGAGAGCCGAAACTAACAAAGTGGAAATATCTTTCCAAAAAATTTTATAAAATTCGGCTGGTAGGCCATCTGTTCCAGGCGTTTTGTTTGAATCCATACTCTTTACAGCTTGTGCGCATTCTTTTTCGAATAAAAAGCCTTCGCAAAAATTTTGTTCCTCGTGACTTAAGACAGTTTCGTTCGCTTGTTGAAAGAAGTCCGAAGCAAAGTCATTGTTGACTTTGGAGGTGTAAAGCTGTTTGTAGAAGGATTCACATTCAGATAGGATTGCTTTGTCGGAAGTGACGAAATCTGTCTCGTTAATTTTCAGTTGACTAATTGTCCCTTGTTTGTAATGTTTCTTTTCAAGATTAAGAAAGTACTTGGTGTTTCTTTCCCCTTCGTTATACCACTGGGACTTTGATCTGAGAATTGCACCTTTGGTCCGATGTTCGATTATTTTTTCGAGATCACGTTTTAATAAATTAATTCTCTCTATAATACTCTGATTTTGGGGTTCATTATTGTTTGCCATGTCAAGTTGTTTTTGTAGTATGGTAATTGTATTTTCCAGCTCGTTTTCTCTCTTTGTTGTTGCTGATTTTTGGTAAGCAGCGTAAGAGATTGACTTCTCTCGTACTTTAAGTTTTACCATCTCCCAGAGTAAGGCGGGATTTACCGAAACATCATTTTCATATTCAAGTACGGTTTCTTGAATTGTTCTTATTTCTTCGAGGTATCTAGCGTCAGACAGAAATGAAGTATTCAACTTCCAAAACCCTTTTCCCCTCGGATTTGAATGTAAGGATAAGCTAAGGGTAATCATGGAATGATCAGTTTTAAACCCTGGGATGATATCTGCCTGAGTGATATTACAAATAGATGATTGGCTTACAAGAAAAAAATCAAGTCTGCAGTGGATGTCAGGTTGCCGTTGGTGCCAAGTATATCTCGTGGCCTCCGGGTTGAGAATTCTCCATGCATCAGACAATTCGAGGCTCTCGGAGAGGTCCTGTACCACTTTCAAAGCATTCTTATGTGTTTTCGCGAGGCCTCCTTTTTTGTCCTTATTAAGGTCAAGCACTAAATTAAAATCGCCTCCAATTATAATTTCTTCGCAGTGGAAGCTGGATAAGTGATCAAAGAAGGCACGAAAGAAGTTTGGATCGTCTTCATTGGGGGCGTATATGTTAGCCAAAGTTAAGAGTTTGCTGTTTGCTTCGATGTCACAAATTATGAAGCGGCCGTTTGGGTCTGAAAAAACCTTAAGGATCTGTAAATTAAAAGTGTTGTTAAAAAGAATGCTGACTCCCGCTTTACTGCTTGAACAACAACTAAAAAGCGTTTTATAGCCCCATTCACAAGCCCATAGATCTGCGGTGTTTTCAGAACAATGGACCTCTTGCAGCATGTATATTGAGAGTTTTTTTGATCTCAGCCAGTTAAACACCTCCCTTCTTTTAGTGTTGTTCCCTATTCCCCTGACATTAAGTGAAGCTGTTTTCAAATCCATTGTTTTACGCTGAATTTAGAGAAGTTAAATTGGCTATTTTGCATTTGTAGCCGATTTGCATATAATTTTTAGCTTCGAACTTTTGTTCAGGAAAATGTTTGTTTTGCTCTGAAAAACCAAACAAAACAGTTAAATAGAAAGCGATAGAGTGCTGAGCACAAGTAGAAAAAAATAAAAACAGAAAATTAGACCTATTTGGAAGCGACGGCATTAAAGCTACGTGAAAGGGAAAAAAGTATACACAAAAACATAAATAATAGAACACCCCTAAAATAATTATGTTTAAGAGCATTTGGTAGTATAGCGCGGGAGGAAAAAAAATAGAATTTCCCGATCTCCTTTTAAAAGATGTAACAGGTCACGTCAGTGAAACGCCTAGAGATCAATAAATATAGCGGAAACTTATCAATTCTTAAAGGTCTTCTAAGTCGTTTTTGTCATAGATTCTTATCGGTCTACTCGCTGGAGAGATTTTAGCAAAAACTTTTCCATCTATAGTCCAAGCACTTGAAATAATATTGTTCTTACGTTTTTTGTTGGCTTCCTTCAACAGCTCTCGTCTGAATGAGGTTAGGTTCTCGTTTATAAATATGCCTTTCGAAGAGACAATCGAAGCAGCAGATGACTCGGGAAAAACATCCGACAGAGAGGTGTTCCTCAATTTTGTTCGCTGCTTGTAAAGTTCAGCTTTCTTTTTGTGACTGACAAATTTGACGATTATAGGTTTTGCTCCAACTTCCCCCTTAAGATGGTGCGAGATTTCGATGTCATCAGGTCTTACCTCAACATCAAGAACTTTAGCAACTTCTAGGACAGCCTCCTCGGTGGAAGAGTACACATTTTCGGAGATGCCGTGTATTTCTAACGAGTTCTTACGAGTGTATTGTTCTAAACTGTCTTGAAGGTCGTACAGTTGCGATATTTCTTCTTCTTGTTCGTCAACTTTCCTTCTTGCATCCTCCAGTTCTTGCTGTAAAGTCAAGACCAACGGCTTAATCTTGGTTAGTTCTTCCTGCTGTTGCTGTATCGTTGTTCGTAGAGCCACAACTTCTTTTCGAATTTTAATGTTGTCTCTTATGATATTGTTGACATTGATCTGTATGTCGATGAGAACTTCTTTTAGTTCGGCTCGTGTTGGCTCGTGTTCGTCTGTGATAGCAGCTGCAGAGTTAGACTTTGATGCATCGTCGAGCTGTGATTCGGTGTCCGCCATGTTTAATCGTTTTGAGGAAGACAGTTCTTCAGTTTCAGTCGAGCCACGCTCTCCTCTCTTGTTCTTTTTGGCTTTCTTGATGATGATGATGATGGTCTTTATTTATTTATATCTTGCCGGTCATCTATGTTTAAATGGAGACAAGTGCTACTTTTCAGGTTAAAAGGCGACTTAAATATTATTTTGCCGAGATTTTGGGAAGGAGATGAGTGCCCTGCTTAAAAAACGTGGCAGCGCATCTCAGGTCCTGCGCAGACTCCTAGCAACGGGACTCGGCAGTCCTTGGCCCAGTGTCCTGGACGGTTACAACGGTAGCAGCGGCCGGCACTTGGAAGCATATTCTGAAGGGCCTAAAATAACAGAAAAGAAAATGAAAGCAGGGAAAGAAGTCGGAGCGGGTGGGTGGGTGGGAAATGAAATAAACGCCAGGATGGAGAACGCGAGCGAGAGGAAATCAGCAACTCTTTGAAGCCTTAAATACTAAACACCAACCAACCACAAAATCCCTGGAGACACGCCCTAAGGGCGTGCTCCAACAAAACACGAAAAACATAAACTGCTAACGAACTGTATCAGCTTCATACTAGCGGAAAATACATTTACGATCTAATTCGCTATGCTCAAACGATCGTAAATTATTTTCCTCTTAAAATCATAGATAAATAAATACAACAAATTGATGGTTGGATGCTCAGGCAGTCCAGCCATAAGGACCGAGAACTTTCACAAAGTAAAAATAAATAGTGGTCTTACCGCGAAAAAGCTGAAAATCACTCTAGAAGACTTAAATTTTTTCGAAGTGTTACCGATATTACTCTTCGCTTCTTTTCGCTTCTTCTCAGCGACGGCTTTAGTTTTGCGAATCTTCTTCTCATCTTCAGAATCTAAGGCGAGATCAACGGTCTCATACTCTTGGACAACAAGCCAACCATCTCTGTTCTTGTCAGCACCTTTGATCAACTTCTGACGCTTTTTGATGATCAGCTTTGCTTCTGCAACCAGCTTGTGAATATCAGCCGGACTACAATCACTCTCATCGGTTTGTCCAACCGCAAATTCACCTCGAACTGCTTTCGGTTGCCTTTATACTAAATGTCCGCGGCTTCTTTATCGGACTTCGCACTTCGTTCAAATTGCTTCCCTCTCTCTACCACTGTGAGGTCAGATAGCCTTTAAAAAACGAAAAAACTTCATCGACCAACTCTGACTTCGAGGAATAGTTTGAGATAAAATGTCAGCTTGAGCGATGGAAGGCGCCGAACCACTCTCTATCGTGGGGCTTGTACATAACCTTCTCACCCATCGAAATGAAATGAAATAAACGCTAGGATGGAGAACGCGAGCGAGAGGAAACCAGCAACTCTTTGACGCCTTAAATACTAAACACCAACCAACCACAAAATCCCTGGAGACACGCCCTAAAGGCGTGCTCCAACAAAACACGAAAAACATAAACTGCTAACGAACTGTATCAGCTTCATGCCAGCGGAAAATACATTTTGTCGGCTACAAATTGTATAACCGCTGTGGTAACAGCCCGCGTTATCTTGCTTGTAATAATCTCTTTCTAATTCCGACACTTCCTTCTTTAGTGAGGCAAAGCAGTCCTCCATCATAGATACCACGGCGACACTGTCTCCGGAGGGGGGGGGGGTTACTCCCATATATGGGATATATAGGTACGTGCCGCAGAATAGGGTATGGTTTTTGAGGGTCTCGGTCCTTGAGTAGGGTATCTTTTTTACCTTTTTGTTAGTGTGTTCCTGGTGTGGTCCTTAGATAGGGTAGGTAAAATGTGTTCATGATCTAATAGTGAGTGTGAAAACGCCCACCTAAACGAATGTTTGGGCCTTAAAAAGGGTATCAGTTTTCGCTTTCTCTTAGTCCTTAAATAGGATTAGGGTTCAAGAGCCTTCGCGGCACACCCCTATCCAAAATTCGCTGGAGTACCTCCCCCGGGCACTGTCTTGTGAACAGTTCTGAAAGACATGCACAAATGTTTGAGACTCAAAGTGCTCGCTTTCCTCTCACTTTCTAATTGCAACTGTAATATGCCATGTTAGCCCACGCTTAGCAAACCAATCCGACTGCAGCTCTCGAAATTTCCGTGGCATGAATTTCATCGCCCAATCCTGAACGAGGAACACATCAGATTTGCTCTTGATGTTAGCTAAGACAGAACATTTGGCTTGATCATGGTGAACAGAGCGCAACTGATGGCTTTCCAGGTCATGACGTTATCTTTTGCATGTCGTCCTTATCCTCGTCATTGGAAAGTGCATGAGAACACGCACTTTCCAAGGAAGTTAGGACTTCCTGCAAGTGGCAGCAGTGCGTGCATGACTCATTGTGTGGGTGACTGCAGCAGGCTTGAAGTCAGGGTCTGTCACTTAGGGCGTAAGTCCTACAGTGATCTGCAATGCTCGACGACTCAACCGCATGGGCCTGAAACATACCGAAGAGAAAGCAAGCCGCAATTGTTTTTTACGTATGCAATTTCAATTGCAATACTTTTTTCACTAAGCGACTCCCCTTCCTCCCCTCATGCTCCGAATTATGCGTCCCTCGAAGAAAACCCACGTTCCATTAGGTGTTTATAACTGATACTAATTTTCAAATAAAATATAGCAAAAAATATCCAGCAAGATATTTTCACTTTTAAAAGAAAGTAATTCGCAAGACTTGCTTTGTATAATGTTTGTCCCATTTTCCTGAATTCCTTCCGCCAAACCTCATACTGAACTATATAACGAAATAAAATACCTTGTAATCACTCTTGAGGCACCAAAAGGGACAACTTGAAGAACATGCGGACTTGTGATGAACGTAATGAAATCTTCTAATTTTCCCTGGTCGACTTTCATTCTCCGGTATTCGTGGTTTGGAATCGGTTCTGTTCTCCCATGTAGCAGGGTATGATGTCGAGCTATGTTATAGCGGTAATTGGTGACCGTTGGGATAAATTCCTGCACTTCTTTGAAGGACAACTTGTCAGTCAGGATTGTGAGAATTTGCCGTCGAGTACTCCAGTGCTGAGCGTTTCAGTAACTCTCAGCAAACGCGTCAGTTGTTCTTCTCCCGCCAGTTGTTCTTAGATACCCTTTACGGTCACATAATTCATCCCACAAGCATTTTTGAATCTTTTGGAGCAAGGACATCCAAAGCTGCTGAAACGCACTGATCGGCTTTTGTCACATATCGGCGCTTAGAACGGCTTTGTGCTTCATTCCACGATATTGACAGGACGTGGCGCACTGGGCTGATGTCTCGAGCCGGTAGAAAGCGGTTGAGTTGTTCCCTGGACTCGTCCCTTTACATTCAGTTTCAGTGGTCGGAATGGAAAAAGAAATGTCGCTATCACTTTCATGATTGACCTGAAGTGCGAAAAAGGAAACACAAGGTTTAAATTACATGTGCGATTTTAGGGTGGGGCTGGCGGGTGGAGGGGGACAGCGATTAGGCACTTTTGTTTTTCTCTTTGAAACCCAATAGGCCATTTGATATTTAACAATTCAACTTGATAGTGATGTTTAGAGGACATAAGCAAAACAAATGCATAAACACGAGAGAGTGCCCCGGCTAACCGAGTTACCCAGGTAACTGAGCTACCCTGGAAGAGCCAATTTTTCATACGTTCCGTTAGAAAACACATTGAAGCGTTTACATGCCAGAAAAGGGTGACCCGGCTAGCTGAGGCGAGAAGACCGCTAAAGTAGCGTTATATTCCAAGAAGCCTTTAACGTGACCTGCCTCTAGTGACTACGCTCGATAGGAATTTCTTGTTATTGAACCTCCTTTCATGTTTCTTTCATTTTGCTGCCTTTCTTTGGGCATTTTAAGTTCTGCATATTTAATTTACGGCGACCTTTGCAGCCTTGTTTGTTGTAGAGCGAAAATAATAGCCCAAGACACTGAAAAGCAGCCGCTAGAGGAACGATGATAAAAAATTTACACTTGCTGCCATAACGTTTTTTTTGTCTGTCATATGGCTTGTTGTGCTTAGCGGCCGCTATTTTTAGTGAATGAGAGATTCGTATATTTTTATACTATGATTTTACATTTCTGCTTCTTATTTTAATATTTTATACAGGACTACATACTCACCAGGCCTAACTCGCTCAAACTGTCTGTGATCTTAGCAATTTCTTCGGTCATATGCCCCGCTTCAGGTACCTGGTCTTTTTACACGCCGAGCACCTTTCTTCATTTTACGTAAATTCCTTCCGAAAAAAAGCAAACGCGTTAACACTACAAAAATCATTCCAAAGGCGCGTGATTTTAGACGGTTAGAAGATCTGAAGCCGTACCAAATTTAGCTGTAGATTTTTTTGAAAACATAAACAAATAACATAATTGCGAAAAACACAGTGCGAGCCGCTGACGGAATACGGGCTTCGATAAATAAAAGTCGGGGCGGTCGCAATTAACTGGCTATTGATAGTTCATCAAACATTTCAAAACTTACCTGAGCCTACAGGGAGAAACTGATTTGTGACTTCCAGC
>JAHPZR010048545.1:0-12500 GCA_019787425.1 Platygyra sinensis | reverse complement strand
TACAAAACATGAGTAAGATCATTTGCCTCCGTTGACTCACATTTCACTATAAACCCCTGTAGGCCATACTGAATTACGAGCTCCAATTTTTAGTGCAGAGTGCACTGTTGGGATAGTTTGGGGTCTGCCTGCCTCTAAGGTACTAAGTCGCTAAGGTGAAAACTTTACTGTTTGTTTAATTGCTGGCGAGCCCTAGCGAGACAGCAGCCTATTTATTCTTCACGGCAATAGCGAGAATTGTCAGATGTAAAATCGGAGACATTTCGGGAATTCTGGGGTGCTTGTGAATGTACGTGGAAATATCGATTGATTTCAAACAATAGTCCCGCTCAGCTAGAAATCAAGAACTCGACAAACGAGGTGAAATGTGGATGTCTCTAATTGTTTGTGGAGGTATTCATCAAGGTTCTGAATGGTTTAGTGATGGCTCTCGAGGAAGACAAGATATTTTTATACGTTTGGCTGCTCTATTATGTGAGCAATTCTGCTGATTCGCGGATGGAGGTGCCATGATATCGATCAACTTCTACTTAAACACTCAATCTTCTGTATAACCTGTATATAGCTTATTTTTATTCTGCCATTTTCTATGCGTAACTGATATGTCGTGTTAATTGTTTGCACGTATCAGTGACCAACACGAAAACCTATGCTACTTTGGTCACTGAGCACATTTATTTTGGTTATGTAATGTTATATTCTTTTTCTCTTTTCTATTTGATGTAATCTTTGTAAATACTGTTAATGTTATAATTGCACAACTATAAAAATCTGAATTTACTTCATGAGATCGTTGAGTTAAATAATTCGGTTACATGTGCCGTCGAGGCGAACGAAAGGCTTGCAATTATATCGATTTTGATTACCTTGCTTAAGGCGGGAGTACATCTGAACTTAAGTGAAATTTTGGTAAGTTTAAAGAGAGGTTGAAAGGGAAAAAAAGAGTTATGGAACACTACCAGACAGTTGCCCGACCGCACAATGGCACCCCAGGTTGTTGGACAACTGTTTGGAGTGTATCTGCCAATTTTTAACTTCAAACTCTAATATTAAAACAACACCAAATCTTCAAAATTTCCTATTTCCTTAAATTTTACTAATCCTTTGAGAAAAACTATTTATCTCCAAATATACCTAAAAATTACCAAAAAATTCACTAAACAACCCAAAACATAGATATGTGAAATGAGCATAGAGATTCTTGATTGCTTGAAACGTAAACGAGATATTTGCATTCAAAACATAATACCCAGTCAAAATGCGGCTTTCAGGTGGACCCCCGCCTTAATGTGATTTGATATGACCTTTTATGTCAAGTTGCGTGACGACTCAAGTTTCGGTAAACTCATTCATGTTATTAAAACGTCTCATTTTCACTTTTACAGGTAACGTTTAAGAATAAAGTCTAGTTTTCAAAACGAATACTTGTGGAAATACATCTACTATAGTTTTCCTGGGTCTCTTAAACCAAGTTCTAGCATTTGTTACGTTCTTTTCTTAAGGTGGTATGGTACCCTACATATGGACCAAAAAGTTTGTTTAAATTTGCTGAAAAAAGATCAATTGTGTGCTATTATGCTCATAAAGAGAAAATGAAATGTGAGCGTTTTACTCAAAATGGTTGCTATGGCAACCAGCCACAGCCTTTTGAGGTAGGTTTTTATAGGGTTAGCGCCAACTTTTCTCGCTCTTTTACAAAACAAGATTTGACTGTTAATTAAACATGGCATGTAAGTGCTTGTTTGGTTCTGTGCAATGAACTTAAGGTTTGGCAGTTAGTTCTTCTTTTCGGTGCTTTTTACAGGCTTTTTTATGAAATAACCTCATTTCATACCACGCCCATTGGACAAATCATCTCTTATCACGTGACAGAAGTTAAAGTGTTATGATTTTTTTGGCTTATTGCATTACGACACTATAGATGTTTCATTAGCGTAAGTTTCAAGAATTTTACCTTGATATCTTGCAAAGAAGAAAGTTTGGCGTGAAGTCAGTCGGTACAAAAATACACATTTGAGAAAAATGCACTTAAAGTTTCTTACAAGAAGTATTAAGCATTTAACAGGCCACGAATAACGGGTGGGGGGTTAGATTGGAGCTCGGGGGAGGGGGTGGAATGGTTGTTCTATTTTGTATAAAGTTACTACAGTTTTAGGAAATATTCCTTTTCATAAGAGAAACGAATGGGCCTGTGATGGTGATTCGGGGCAAGACCTTTAACAGCTAATTATGCCAATCTAATTGTGCATGTCGTCAAAGCTTTTCTACAAAGTTTCGGTTACATATGTTAAGACTAATCCATAGTTTTGGCCACTTTCTTTTGGTAAGCAAGCGTTGCTATGGCCGTTGCTAGGTAAAAAAAAAACTTATACCACTGTGTACTTTCCTTAAATTTCGCACTCATCTAGAGGAAAATTAGCAAGATCACTTCAAAATGTTTTCGACAAGTGTTCAAGGGTCTTAAATCTTGCATTTTCAAAAAATTGAGCTTTTCATGAAAATCACCATATTTTAGGGTATCATACCACCTTAATACAGGAAGAATATTAGTCTAGTCTGCTTGCAGCCGGTTTTTTCTCTAAGTGCCAAGCAATGCCCCGCTCCCCCCTACCCTTTGGGGGGAGCATTGCGTGACATCTCCAAAAAACGGCTGCGGAGGCGACAACTAGACGTTTAGGCTTAGAAGAATGTTTAGTCATCACGAACGCAAAAGAGCGGTATGGCAGTATGGCCGAGTAGGGAAGAAGGCGAGACGAAAAAAACCGTCTGCAGACTCTTTTTAACTTTTCAAACCCTCCGTCAGTCGAACAACGGAGTACCTGATTGTTGGATATGTGCCCAATGACAGATAGTTGATAGAAGGGTAAATAAAGCGTTATAAGTTTCACTCGAGGCGTAACAAAGACGAGCTATAGAAGTCATGTAATAGCGGATCATCAAGACGCGATTATCTCGGAGAAGCCTAAACTGTTAAAAATCAGTTCTTTAAAGACTGAACGGAAACGAGCTGTTGTTGGTGTCCTTAATACAGAGGCTTGATTCTCTGGTTCTGCAGTAGGAGTCTTGGCGGACTTCTCTCCGGACTTTGGAGATTTCGATTTACCCTTCCAGCGTTGTTGAGTCACGCAGTCACCGGAAGTTGCTTCAACATCGGATACCGTGGGCTAAATTATCCTTTAAGAAACGGGCTAGCTTAATGGCGTTCCAATTTTTTAACGCACACTTCGCACAGACTCTGGAGGAATAACTTGGATTGTTGAAAACGGGATCGGAAGTCCCAGATCTTCAGATCAAAGTTTGTCCAATGTGTTGAATTCTATCGCCTTTTCGTCCTTAAATAATCACTCGCAAAGTCAACAGCAATTCCCAGATCGGTTTAACTACTCTGCTTGCCAAATTCGACCGATAAAAAGAATTTGGTATTTCCTAAGCATAACCCAAGAGTCTTGGGAAACGGTTTATGTTACTCTCTGTTTTTCTTCTCGTGCGTGCTGCGTCCATGTCTCGTTCCATTTCCCTATAGGATAAAGCGTCTCGCCTCATGGTCGAAAGAAAAACAGACTGCCAGCAGTCAAGAAAAATATTTTTAGGCTCTGTTGTTGTTTCACAAAAGTCCTTGAAAACTGAACTAGCTGGAAAGATCGTAAATCTCTTTTAAAAAGCTACAGCAACCCCTATTGTACCGTTTATTTCAAATAGTATTATCTGTGTTTCCTTAAAGGCGGCGAAATACGAGATAATTGAAAGAAGTTGTTGCGAAAAGTAGAGCGCGGGTCTACTTTGAGCAACAAGTTTTGGCCTTGTTGCTCGTTTTTCATTAAACTCGTGCCCTAGCAAATCAACCAATCAGCGCGCCGCATTTCTTCAACCCGCAACAAATGTTTTTGTTGCCGGTCAAGTTGATCACGCAAGGTGAAAAACGGGAAACGTCGACGAAAACTTGCAACGAAACAATGTTGCGCGACAAGTTGAGGGTTTTTGTATCTCGTATTTCGCCGCCTTAAAGCTCTGACTCGACGCCAGCACCCACTCCTGAAGACTGTTTTGACGTCGCTTAACACGGCCTTTCTGCCAGTTGATCTCAGACTCGTTTCAAGCGACGCTTAATCTCTATGCTTATTTGATTGACCACTGTGTCAGTTTTGTGTAAATTTTTGGGTGATTTTGGAGTATTTTTTGAAAGGGATATTTTTTCTCAAAGGATAGGTTAAATTGAGGAAAATTTGGATTGTTGAAGATTTGATGGATTTAGAAACTTGAAATTTCAAGTGAAGAATTAGTGGACGGATACAAAAGAGTCCCCTACCAAAGTGGTAGGGGGCTCAGGTTTAGAGCTCATCAAGGTCACGTGTTTTTTTAAGTTGACCACTGACCAAGTGCTAGATTTTGTTTGGATCGCGGGCTCATGTCAGATTTACTTGTGGAAAACAGGACAAGATTGTTCGGAAGCCACTCAACGCTTACCCAGGTTTTAAAGTGAACAAAAATGTAACTTTTTCTCCTATACAAACGGTTTTTGCTGCTTTGTTTAGTGTATATGGTGATCATTAAAACTCAAAACAGGAGGCCAAACAGTATACAGAAAACCTCACAGCAAAGATGTAAAATTCATTAATTATTCATGAGCGTGCAAACCAATCCCAGCACAATATTCAGATCACATGTACACAACTGTAAACCCCAATACAAATCAACTGTCTGAAAGCTCGGGGAGGGATTGAATAGGTAGCAGGGAAAGGCTGGGGTTGATGAATTATTACACAGTAGAATTAACTTTTGATACAAACTCCTGCTCAGCTAATTAGTATTCATAAACTTTTGATACAGATCTCTACTGATTAAAATGAATAACAAAATGGACATATTTTCATCATAGAATTTAATGCGATGAAATATTGCTTCAAAGAATGTCGTTTTACCTCCTGTCACTTTTCTCCATTATGTTAAACGCCTTTTCTCCTTGTACGTTTCCCAAATGGCGATTAATGCCGCAAACAAGTAGGTACAGCGTCTTAGGAGGGTAGCGTTCCCCGGTTTGCTTCGCAACTTCACAAATGAATTTGCAGAGCCAGAAGTTTAAACTGTCGGCGGACATGTGCTCGAGTGGGACTGATAAGTCCTCGACATTGGTCGACTCAAGTCCGTTGCCTCCAGATGTTTCCAACTGCGCTTTTTTGTTCATTCTCGTATTCTGCCAGGCAGTAAAAACGTTCACCGCCCATTTTGTATTGTACTTGGTGTTTTTAGGTACGGTTTCAGACAATAACAAAATTTCTTCCTTTTCAGTTTTCGGCGGACGAAAACGAACTGTTGCCATACTGGCGATTTGGCAGTGACTGAAAATTTAGAATATTTCTATTATTGTCTCATGCACTGTCTCCTGTGGGACGTACAGCATTTTGGCATCCATGTCACAAAACAATACTTTGCATTCAATTTATTGTTTTCCTTTCGCAAGTAGGTGAAAATATTTGCGTCCGATGTGTATGGCATTCTGGCATGCATGTCCAATGAACGAATCCCATAACAATACTTTGCATTCAATTTAATGTATTCATTTCCCAAGTAGGATAAAATATTCGCGTGAGATCTGTATGAACGTTTACAATGGCTCGCCTATCGGCTCGCCATTGTAAACGCCCATACAGATCTCCCGCTCATATTTTATCTACTACTTACAAAGCTCAAATCAAATTTCTACCTTTTCCTGGGTTAGCTTAATCGTGTTCTGATCAACCTGGCCCAGGAGCTATGCTTTTAGGCTGGCCTAAATCTATATATTAGGGGTTTGTGTTGAAACAAAGAGCGCTAGAACGATCCGCGCGCAGACGGCCCCGGTGGGTTGGCTGATACCTTAGGGGGGTCTTATACAAAAAAAAATGGTTTTTTTTTTGCAAAACAACTCTGTGGAACAGTTTTGGCACCACGTTAAAGGACTTTGCACTCTGACTTCAAAAAAGAGCATTTCCAGGTAACATGCCACAATAGTAAATTTATAACTACAATAGCTCCTAAGTGCTTAAAATGGTGTTCAATACAAACACCACCATAACTTACTAATGGATGGTTCGAAAAGCATGGAATTCAGTTCATGCTGTCCACAAGCGGGTTGTCCAGGAGCCAAACCCCAAAAAGTAGTGTTTCGAGGGGTTTTATCTCGTGAAATTTGCAAAAAGTTTTCTAATATTAAACATGTACCGTGTTTCTATCGAGTTTTGTATAATAACCCAAGTTATTATTCAACAAATTGTAACACTATCTAAATATGGTCATGATTCTCTCGATATCTGTCATCCCTAGGTAACAGATATGCGGCGATATACGTAGCTTCGTACGTGGGAAGAAAAAGTGAAGTGAAAAAATGTCGACAGAAAGGTTTAAAAATGTTACGAGCTTGGAAATCAATTTTGTTATCAATTTGTTGAATAATAAACAATTATCCTGCTCAATCTCGCGGAATATCGTCTGATTTTAGCCGACTCGGCCTACGGCCTCGTCGGCTAAGTATCAGACGATATTCCGCACGATTTCGCAGGATAATTGTTAATTATCATTCGATGCAGTTTTTCCTTCCCTTCCATTGGCCGACAGCCCACCACGTGACCTGCAAATAACTGCCTACAAATAATGGTCTGCTCGTGCGTAGTACCGTCTAAACGTGTTTTGCCGCAAATAATATTCTGCTCATGCGTAATAGGAACCACGTTTTCGGGAGAAAAATGGCTGATCGCTGAGCTGAGCTGCCAGGAAGTGATTAAAAGATGAAAGCAAACTTGGTGATCGAATGATAAAACAATTATTGCACTCGGTTGTCGCAAAATATCGTGATTAGTCAGTGTTTCGCCGATCAATTATTTGCCGAAGCCTTCGGCTTCGGCAAATAATTGATCAGCTCGCCACTGACAAATTACGATATTTTGCTCGACCTCATCTAATAATTGTTAATAATTCTCGCATTTTGATTGGTTTTCGCCTATAACCTATTAGAGGACAGATGCACGATTGACGTCATCATTACAAAGTTTTTCCCTCTGCCGTTTTAAAATAGTGGAAAGTTTTGAGAATTAGGATAATATTTTACGTGACTGGGCAAAAGATAAGGTACAAAAAAGTCTTGCCGAGGCATTGAACAGGTTCGAGAAGCCAGAAAACGAAAGATAAAGCCGTTTTGCTACATTAACATAGCCTGTATTATATAGTTATTACCTTCTAGTTTTTTTCGTGTGTGAGGGTAATTTATTATATTGATAGTTTATTTTCCCTAATTAGCTGTATTATATAGTCATTTGTTATTACCCTCTAGCTTTTCGTATGTGAGTGTAATTTATTATATTGTTAGTTTATTTTCTGTAATTAATTAGTTAATAGTGGTATTTTATTTCTCTCTTGTAGTAAGTGTGTAATCCTTGCCCCCGCCTCGATTAGTCATTTTACTAGTAGCGGGGGCAAGCAATTTTGTAATGATGTATATATATTATTATCAATAAAGTTCAAGTTCAAGGTCAAGTTTCTTTTAAGCCCCGTCCACACTAATCCGTTTTCAAACGAAAACGGAACTGTTTTGCTCCGTTTTCAAAAAGATTTTCGTCCACACTTATCGTTTTCGTATCGTTTTCGCCTGTCCGCACTACCACGCCGTTTGAAAACGCTTTTATACCCTCAGTGCACCTGCTCAAATGAACTCGACGCATGCGCATTTCAATATATCGGCCCGGGCAAATTGGCGCCATTGCCGGATTTCATACCGTGGGGGCCTGGGTACAATCGGTGTATTATGGGATTAACAACACAAGACCCATATATTCAGAAAGAGCACATCGAGCTTTACAAAATCCTTAAGTTTCGTGTAAATGGCGCCAATATTGAACAAGATACAGCCATTCAAAAACGTAAAAATTTAGTAACAAATGTATGGATTGCCGGACACTTGTCCGGAAATCCATACATTTTCCGGACAAGTGCCCGGCAATCCATACATTTGTTACTAAATTTTTACGTTTTTGAATGGCTGTATCTTGTTCAATATTGGCGCAATTTACACGAAACTTAAGGATTTTGTAAAGCTCGATGTGCTCTTTCTGAATATATGGGTCTTGTGTTGTTAATCCCATAATACACCAATTGTACCCAGGCCCCCGACGTATGAAATCCGGCAATTCTCAATTCGTTGTTGTTGAGTGTTGTTGTGGTTTAGAATTCTTTGATGTTTTCCTCCTAAATAATGCCAAGAACAGCTGGTAAGCAATCAAAACCTAAAACAGACTGTTTCACATGGACTCATTATGAAGTCGAGCTACTTCTGAAAGTCACAAACGAATACAAAGTGCAGAAAAGCACCGAGAGCGTAGACTGGGAGTCAGTCCAGTCGAAGTATGGCGACATCTTGGATATGTTTCAAGCAGAATATCCTAACAACGAAAATGCGGCTGCTTTAGGCAAGGAATACCCTCATAAACCGGAGGATATAAGTAAGGCTACACTATCCACGAAGCTAAAGGCAGTTCGCAAGAAGTTTGGACAAGCAGTCGACTCGGGAAGGAAGAGTGGACATGGCCGCGTGGTCTTGCTGTATTACGAGCTCTGTAAAGAGATATGGGCGGCTCGCCAGCGACAAATACGATAAGTTCCGGCTTAGAATCAAGTACATTAATTGTGTCAAGAGAGCAAGTTACTGAAGCGGCTAGCCCGCGCGCGATTCCAAAGTTCAATGTCTTCAAGTTAAATGAGCATGCGTGTCACGCATAACATCCTAACGTGACATCTCCTCTTCTAAGACAGCTTAGAAAAATAAACAAGGTTCGTTAACGGCCGGTAAGGTTTTGGGTGTGTACAACCACTAAATCACCCAAATGTTCTTTTAGTTTAAACTTATAGTAGCTTGACAGTATCCTACATAGTTTCAATAAGACGCTGTGGTGGTCTACGAATCCGTAGACTTCTTCTGGCGGGTTGTTCCTCCTGCGGAATATTGGTGTGTGATTCCATTTCTGGCGTTTCGATACCAGCATCTGTGTTTGGTTGCATACGAGGATTTGACTCATCACTGGCCACTGCTTCCCATGCCGGACATGGGGCTGGAGATGCCTCCACCTTGGTTGGCTGAAGATGGAAACGATTTCGACGCATCTGCGTTCCATCCGGGGTGGCCACAATGTACGAACGAGGGGCCTGGTGTTGTTTGACGACCACCGCAGGTGCCCATTCCCGTCCCCGCTTCATTCGCACAGGTTCTCCTTCATGTAGTTTGGAAAGTGGTCGAGTGCCACGGTCATAGAACGCTTTCTGACGTTGTTGACGTGTCAGCAAATTGTGCCGAATCTGAGAGGTAGACCTAGGCTGGGGTTGTAGGAGGCTCTTGGAAGTTGGCAGTCTTGTTCTAAGCTTTCTGCTCATAAGTAGTTCTGCTGGAGATTCATCCATTCCACTGATAGGGGAATTACGGAATTCTAATAAAGCGAGGAATGCGTCCTGTTTGGACTCGTCAGCTTTCCTTAGTAACTGTTTAACAGTCTGTACGTTTCTTTCCACGAGACCATTAGACTTCGGGTAGTGTGGACTAGAGGTTACCACCTCAAACTCCCACTTATTGGCAAAGTCCTTAAATTTCACACTGTTGAAAGGCATGTTGTCTGCGATAAGCCTCTCTGGGATTCCATGACGTGCAAACATATCTTTCATTGCCATGATAACTGCTTCACTATTCTTACTAGAGAGGCGAGTTACTTCAGGATACTTTGAAAAATAGTCCACTACGAGCAGGTAGTCTCTCCCTTTATAGTAGAAAATATCCGCTGCGACTGTCGCCCAGGGCCTCTCAGGGACCTCTTGAGGAATCAAAGGCTCCCTCTGGTTGCTTCGCTGGTGTTGCTGACAGGTACTGCACTTGGATACCAACTCGTCAATTGCACTATTGATACCTGGCCAAAACACTGCACTCCTGGCCCGTGCTCTGCACTTCTCTATCCCAAGGTGTGCAGTGTGTATGCGTTGTAGGATTTCGGGTCGCAGGCTGTGGGGAACAATTATGCGATCACCCTTGAACATTAAGCCCTCGTAGCAGCTTATTTCATCTCGGTAGTTCCAGTAAGGTCTTGTCTCAATTGGTGTCTCTACTTTGGTCTGCGGCCATCCATTCATGACAACTTTCTGCAACTGTTGAAGTTCAGGGTCACTCTTAGTCTCGTCCCTCAACTTGTGAAACATAGTCTCGGACAACTGTCCAGAGTCCAGGACATGAATTTCAAATTCATCAGGTTTATCTGCTGCTTGGCTAGGTAAGTAAGCTCTGGAGAGCGTATCAGCTAAAACCAGATGGCTGCCAGGTATGTACTTAACATTGACTGCATAAGGCTTTACTCTGAGAATCATCTTCTGAAGACGGAGAGGTGCTTGATGAATGGGCTTCTTCAGGATTGCTTCCAACGGTTTGTGGTCACTTTCAACAGTGATCTCTCGTTGCCCATACAAATAATCATGAAACCGCTCACATCCAAAGACAATGGCCAGCATTTCTTTTTCTATCTGCGCATAATTTTCTTGGCTTGGAGTCAGGGCTTTGGATGCGTAAGCGACTGGGCGGTCATTCTGCAGAAGAACTGCACCAACACCTTTTGAACTTGCATCAACAGACAGGGTCACTGGTTCTTTCGGGTCAAAGAACTTGAGGACTGGAGCTGAGGAGATTGAAGTTTTCAAGCATGTAAATGTGTCCTCTTCTAATTGTCCCCAGGACCATTCAACATCTTTCTGTAGTAGTTGGCGAAGTGGAGCACTCTTCTGAGACATGTTTGGGATGAACTTAGACAAATAGGTTACCACACCCAAGAATCTCTGCAGGTCTTCACGATTAGCTGGGGCTGGCATAGCAATAATTGCTTCAACTTTCCGAGGGTCTGGCTTAACACCGTCTGCACTCAACACATGGCCCACATAATGAACTTCAGATACTCGAAAATGGCATTTCTCCCTGTTAAGCTTAAGGTTGCGCTCACGACAACGGTCCAACACCTGTTTAAGCCTCACATCATGCTGCTCCACATCTTCTCCCCACACAACAAGATCATCCACAATTACCTCAACACCTTCAATGTCCTGGAACAAATGGACCATAACATTCTGGAAGACTTCTGGGGCCGATGCTATCCCGAATGGCAAGCGTGTGTAACTATATCGGCCAAATGGGGTGTTAAAGGTAGCTAGCTTGCTACTGTCCTTGGCAAGTTTAACCTGCCAAAAACCATGGTTAGCATCTAGGACACTGAACACTTTTGCATTGGGCATTCTGCTAATCACATCTTCCACGGTCTGCATGGGGAAATGTTCGCGCATGACGGCACGATTGAGGTCGCTAGGATCCAGGCACACTCTGAGCTTGTTATTCTTCTTCTTGGCAACCACAAGACTGTGTACCCAGGCAGTGGGCTCTGTACATTTCTTAATGACTCCCAGCTTCTCCATTCTCTGAAGCTCCTCTTTAAGAGGCTCGCGAAGAGCTACAGGAACCCTACGGGGAGGGTGCACAACCGGGGTGGCATTGGGATCAATTTGAATTTTGTGCTGGACGCCTTTAATCTCACCCAAGCCCTCAAACACGTCTGCATACTCTGATTCCAGTTTTCTTCTTGTGTAGGTCGGCTACACATTGTATTGTAGGATAGAGAGAGGGCATATCAGAACAATTCAGCACAAGAATGTGAAGTGTGTGTGGGTCGTCTAAAAGTATGAACGACGTTCCGACGGTACGCATGGGTGGCCCCGTGGTCCAACACAGTCTGTTCTCAGAATGGACTGCGCACACAGGGACTCCCGTCGGGTCGTGTTGGACTAAGATACATGGCCTCTAATGGATGGTGCATCTCGCTATAGGCGTGATTCGAAGTCCGTCATACACTTTCATTTGCGGATTCTCTGCTCCTCATAGGTCCTTCCGCACTATCAGTCACCTGGCGGGTATGTGTGTTTGGGAAAAATGGAGTAGGCCAAAACGACTTGGAATGACGTTACAATCACCCCCGAATCTATTAAAATTCCGTATTTTGTATCAGCAATCTTGAGAGAGAACGGGTTGCAAAGCGTCTGGAGTGCAGACGTTTTAATCGCCGACCTCGGAAGGTAGCATTATTTCTCATGCAGCCCAGCGTACATCTTAAGGACACTGCAGAGATTCTTGTGTGTGTGGTGCTGCGCTATTTGTCTAGTTCTCCCAAACATGGTCTCAGTGTAGAGGCTCCACTTCGCCACTCTCAGAAGAATGTTGACTTGTCCCGGGACAATTAGCGCGTGAGGAACACATCTACATGCTTGAAACTTCACTCTCCTCACTCCATCCTCAATGAGGGTTTACCCAAAACCAGTCCCTGTCAAATGATTGATGCAAGTTCAGTGTTTGGTGCGAGTTCTTCTGCAGTGACCGCCCATGCTACGAATAAAATCCCTGACGCAAGCCAAAAAATACGTGCGCAGTAGCGAGAATGCTGTGTTATCTTTGGTATGAGGCGGTG
>JAHPZR010048544.1:12500-14134 GCA_019787425.1 Platygyra sinensis | reverse complement strand
TCCATTTCCAAAAAAAAAACGCCTGATCGCAGGTTACAGCTAACGCATCAGGCATGCTACCATGGCCAGCACGAAAACACTGTCCGTGGCTTCCACTGCTAACTGGATCGAGAGAAAAGTATTCAAGGTATTCTGGGTTGAGATTTTTGCTCGAGTTGGACGCACGTTTTCCTGTTGGGTCTTCATTGCGATTGTGTTGAAAATTTATCTTCGTTCCTTGTGAGATTCAGGCTTTAAAAGCTTTCTCCGTTTGTATTTTAATCGTTATTTGAGAGGAAAGGCATTTTGAAGGAGGCGAGAGGGGTTTTTCCTGTTCATTTAAAGTCCCGATTGCTTCAGCGTTAGCTTCATGTCGTGCAGTGATCTCTGTCGACTTATTCCCTCTTTACATATCCTGTGTCTTAATTCAATTTTCCTTCGGGCATGTTTTTACGAGAAATGATCGCCATATTTAACCTCAAATGATCCCGATCGAAAAATAAGGAATGGCATAGAGTTACGTCCGAGGAAGGTGATAACACATATAAAAAATTACGAACTAAAAACCATGTTATAACATTTAAAAAAATATTCCACAGTTGCTGCTTTGTTCTTTGAAGGGTGTAGATCGTTTTCACTGTGACGCAATAAAAAAAAATCGAAAACCAGCTAATGGAAAAAGCTAAGAAAATGTACTATATGTGATAGAAGATAACTATAGAAGACATTTCTCCAAGTTTTAGTCGTTTCCCCAAACTTCAGATATTTGCTGTTAATGTTTTCAAGCAATTTACTGAGCTCAGTATGAAACGTCATGTTCCTGGACATCCGTGTACAACAATATAGCGTAAACATCTGGAACTTACTAATACTTTGCTATTTAGGCGTCTGGTTGTCAGTACCAAACTAACAAGCAATTTACATAAGCACTTTTCGTAATGCTCTAACTTCTAAAAGTGCTCAAAATCATGAGATAAGTATACATTTTTCAACAAAATCGATCGTAACCTTCAAAATGCTCTGGTTTCCAAACGAACCACACTAATTGTAAACGGCTATAAATATACCGCCTCTTATGCCTGATGAGGATAAAAACACGTCATGTCCAAAAACGATCTATTGACTTACAAGTCTATAAAACACACATATTCGTAAACATTCTCGAAATCCCAGTGGCGATAGTAGTCAAGCATCTAACAAACAGCTAATTGTCAAAACGAAGTGAAAGCCTTGGCCTTGCTTGGTCACGAAGCTGAACTTCATAACTATAGCTTAGAGTTCTGGCTTCTTAGAATACTCAAGTAGTCATTCCCGAGGAATTAAACCAAAATACGACCAAGAAAAAATTACAAAATAAATTTGTTCAAATTTTCATTGCTACACACCAGCTGTTTTACAGAGTGCTAAAGGGTTGTGGCTTTGTAAGTCTACTCAGGTGACAGCGCTTTCTGCTCCAGTTGCTTGATGTTTAGACAGATGTTTAGATTTTAGTTTAAAACTTAAGACGGGTGGCGTTAATAGTTGATAAAATGTGATTTAATTATAACATATCGAAATATCAATGTTTAACAAAGTAGAATATGTTGCACTGATCATAGTTTTACTGAGAATTGAATATTAATACAAGCCAAGCAGTGTTTTGATGATTGATTGAG
>JAHPZR010048544.1:0-7500 GCA_019787425.1 Platygyra sinensis | reverse complement strand
CATTTAGAAGGATAGAACCTAACAAATGCGTCATACTGTCAAGAATTGCGATGTTTCTACAAGAGCCATCCAAGTGCTGTTCAGATCGGTTCATCTCGTTCGGCAAACACTGTTGAACGGAAGATAAGAAGACGATTATTTTGAACAGAAAATAGGGAGAAAACCCCACATACGGCCACCGGATTTACATGGTGAGCTTATCAGTATTGATTTTAATTTAATGGGATGCTAAGAACTAAGATTTGCTTTTAACATTGGGTTCGACAGCAGAGACTCTAATTAGATTATTTGCAGTTGTTGACACCGTGAGGTAGCGATTTTCCCGAAATAGAGCGGACATTTTCCGCGCAGTAATTAAAAGCCCCAAACTAATCTTTATATCTTTGAAAAGAAGAACATTTCCACTAATCACAAGTAATACATATATTTAAGCCAGCCTAAAAGCGTAGCTCCTTGGCCAGGTTGTTCATGCCCGATTGAGCTAACCCAGGAAAAGGTAGAATGTTGATTTGAGTTTTTGTAACATTTTCTGTTTACTGTTTGACTTTCTGTTTTGAGTTTTACAGTCACAATATACTCAAAACAAAGCAGCAAAAAAAAAATTGTATAGAAGAAAAAGTTATAATTCGAATAAATTTTAATCCTCCACTAGCGTTAACAGGCTTCCGAACAATCCTGCCCTGTTTTCAACCAGTTAACATGACATGAGCTCGGATCCAATCGAAAACCAGCACTTGGTCAGCGGTCAACTTTAAAAAAACACGTACCTCGATGAGCTGTACACTTGAGCCCGCGATATGGTCACGTGATGCTGGTCAGCAGATACCTTTTTTGACAGGTGTCAATTAATCAAGACATGGCTGTCCAATATCAAAGAAGTACGCGGTAAACCAAGGCTGCATGTCTTTGTCAACAAAATATTTGGAGCATGGCCGCCATGTTGCGCGACTCCACCACCACCGTCGTCGTCGTCGTGCGTACGCGCCCACGAGCAATGCCACTGGCCATGATAACCATGAGAAAATCAACTCATGGGTTTTCCTTTTCTTTCCTATATGAGTATGGGGCTCCCCATGGCGGTCCTTCGGGCCGCCGGAGCTCCGCTATAATCTCAAGTGATTCGGAGCTATACCGCATAGGAAAAACGTGTCTTGAAAAAATGCTCCAAAATTAGATTTTAAAACCATGAAATATTGGTGATTCTTAAACACGAGCCGTGAATTCAAAGTTAGACAAAAACTCCTGGTTTTCGGATTAAATAATTTGCCAATACCTCCCACACAAATATACAAAAAGAAAAAACGCGAACTTGCTTTTGCACTTTTCAGGAGCGAAGTTCTTTTGTTCATACTCGGCGCACTAATGTCCGCCATATTTGAAGTGGTCGGCAGGTTGTACAGGTTTTGCGAATTTTCTGGAAAACAAAAGTAGATCTAAGCAAAAAAATTATACCACGTCTATTAGCTCATCATAAGTTATCTTTGAGCGAAATATCAGGGTAGTCATTTTCTGGATCATGTGCCACCACTCACTCGGTCACGAAAAAAAGGCGCTCTTAACTTTTTACCCTTGTTCAAGGCTCAGAAAAAAACAAAAACAAAAAAAAAAAACAACAAAAGTTTCCTTTTAAATGCCAGGCCGGTTTTACAGACACAGATTACCAGTGTTTGTGTATTGCCGGATTGACTGGCCTTTGTGGTGTGATCTATTGCGTAATGTTATTTCTTAGTAGCCTTTGGGGCACGGTATTCAGACCTTATGGTCGACCATGTAATATTGCATGGCGCGCTGGATTGAAACTGTTGTGTTGCTGTTCTGATCTGCCTGTTTTTATGACCTAAAAACATCACATGATGTCAGAAGCGGTTTTCCACGGACCATGACGTCTTTTCGAGTGCAGCTACCTCAAAAGTTTTACTACAGTCGCCAACAAGAGTGGCCAAAATGGAGCAGACGAACGCTTTCGCCAAGCCTCTGGTCTGGCGAAGGAAGAAGAAGAGAATCAAATAAACACGCTGATCTACGCTATGAGAGATCAAGCCGACGATATTCTAAATTCCTTCAAGCTGAGTACTACACAACTGAAGCAGTACCACACTGACCCGGTTAAAACGAAGTTTGATGAACACTTCGTGGCTTGCGGTAATGTTATTTTTGCGCGGGCAAAGTTCAATCAAAGCCACTAAGAAGAATGCGAAACAGTTGACACATTCATCACAGCATTGCATGCGTTCGCCGAACTCTGTAATTTTGGTACTCTGACAGACCAGATGATCCGAGACAGGATTGTGGTAGGCCTTCTAGACGCGAAATTGTCGGAGAAACTTCCGCTCGACCCTGACTTAACGCTACCAAAAGCAATCAACCAGCCGCGACAAAGCGAAGCCGTCAGAAAACAACAAACCCTAATGCGAAATGACTTCAAGGAATCTACGGGAACAAAGAACGAAGTCGACGCGGTAAAAAACGGAGAAATTTAGGAAAGATGACTCGTCTAAAGGTCCGGACGAAACTCCCAATTCCAAGAAACCGCCACCTCGTCCCACACTCGAATCGCTGCTACCACTGTGGGAAATCGCCGGGCCACGTGCGGCAAAATTGTCGAGCTAGAGCCCGCGAATAGGCCTTTTGCACTAAAAGGTCACGTGATCAATGCCTCCCTTAAACAGTGAGTTGTAATCTTGCTGATGCCAAAAATTGACAGAAGACATAAATGTTATCTTACACCCGAAATTTGAGAGGAAAAGCTTTTAAGGTGGCTCAAAACAATTTCAACCACTTGCATTTTGATTCGTTGTTATAGACACTCTTTATCACTTGATGCTACAATCCTGGTATCAAAAAACTGCCCAACTATTGGTGAACACGTCCTTGTCCTTTTCATAACATAATAGGTTACCATAGCAATAGTATGACCTGCTAAATACACTCTTAATTACAGCTTTATGGGCTTATAATTCAAAAACGGCACGGTGAAATTTTTTTTATATTATCAACATTTGAACAACAGAATTTTTTTTTTAAAGTTTGCCAAAAGTTGCATCTTATCCTGCTTATCAAAATTCTTTGATAAGAAAAAATTTCACCGTGCCATGTTTTAAATATAAGCGCTTAAGGGTGTTTTTAGCAGGTCATAGTGTTGCTATGGTAACCTATTGTGTCACGAAAATAATACCAACGTGTTCTCCAGTGATTGGGCAGTTTTTTGATACCATGATTGTAGCATCAATTGATAAAGAGTGGTAATTATGACCCATCAAAATCTACGTCTTGGAAAGTGCTAGAAACTGTTTTGAGCCACCTTAAGGGAGATATTTAGGGTACTTTGATTTTTCAACAAATTAGTATGATTTGTATCGGCCGCCATGTTGGAGGGCGTACTCTTGCCCTCCAACATGGCGGCCAAAACTACTTTTTGTTTAAATCTTGTTAAATGTTTGATAGTTACGTTCAGATGTGCTATATAAACGTTACCACATCATCTTTTCAACATTTTCCTTGAAGTTTAAGTGCAAAATTTGTGTCAGAAAACGGTAATTCATAATTTTAAAAACCAAGTTTTGGTCACGTGACAAGCTACGGACTTTCTCATTTTAAGCAAATGGTTCGGGTTTGAAAAACCAAATCACTATTATTTTGTTTAGGAGATGACCCACTAATAGTGTTTCAAAGGCAAAAATCGTGTAACTTTCATTCTCATAAAAACGATGTCACATGACCTCTTAGTGCAAGTGGCCTATTGTCACAAATGCTCGAAGAAAAGTCACTGGGCAAGTCCTCGTAAACTGTAGGCGAAATCGAAGAAGATTATGCCTAACTCTAAATAACTCTCTGGTCCGCTTAAAAATTGACACCGGAGCCGACGTCACTGTCATCCCCGAAAGCGTTTACAAAAAGGTGAATTGCGAAACCAACTCCGACCCTCATTCGATTCAGCAAGAAGAATCTTCATCGCAGGAAATATTTGTGGTAAATTGAGCTCGCCTGGCTCTCCTTGGCCGTCCAGCTATAGAGACGCTAAAAATTGTCCAAACCGTCAATGCAGTGGAAGCAGAGAAAGTTAAAGAAAAAGTTCCTAATCTCTTTAAAGGTCTTGGAAAACTCGATGGCCCTAATTACGTAATCAAGTTCAAACCTGACGCGGAATCACACGCAATTAGTACCCCAAGGAGGGTGCCTGTTTCCCTTCTTTTAAAAGTCAAGGAGGAACTCTCACGGATGGAACAAATGGAGATCATTTCTAAAGTGGACGAGCCAACTGAATGGTGCGCCGGGATGGTAGTAGTCCCAAAAGCCAATGGCAAAGTTCGCATATGCGTGGATCTAACCAAATTCAACGAAAGCATCCTGAGGGAGTATCATCCCCTACCCAGTGTCGGCCACACCTTAGCTCAACTAGCTGGAGCGACCATTTTCAGTAAACTGAAAAGCCAACTTGGGATTTCTGGCAAATCGGCTTATCCCCAGTCAGCTAAACTAATGGAAATCCCTAACTAAATGATTGGAATCAACATTAAGAATAAAAACCAAGCTAGCATTATACGAACATTTATGAGGACTAATGCCAATGGGATGTTTTCTGTTTCTTCAGATGTAACAAGTGTGCTATAAGATCACACAGCTGTGATGTCAATGCTGTGTGTAACAACACCCAGGGATCCTATAACTGCACGTGCAAAGATGGATTTTATGGAGATGGAAAAATGTGCAAAGTTATCTATATAGATCAGGAGAATCAAAATCTCTTGTAAAGATGTAAAAAGATATTTTGTTGGATAGGGAGTGCTGGATAAAGAACGGTTCATTCAACTGACCGCAATGAATGGAGGCTCGTCTTCTTTTGCGCCAATATATCTTGTTGAGTAGAGAATCTAAAAAGAGCCACTGAGTTGTGTCTGTTCACAAACAAAACAATAAGTATCAGAGTGAGAAGATACATGACGATACCATTTCTTCTTTCAGTTTAGATCCCTTTTGCTGTTTTCAGATATTGATGAGTGCGCTGTAGAAAAAACACAGATGTGATGCTAATGCTGTGTGTAGCAACACCCGGGGATCCTTTAACTGCAGGTGCAAAGATGGATTTCATGGAGATGGAAAAACTTGCAGAGGTAACAACTATTCCTATATATCATGTGTTTTGAATTACCACAGTAAGTAATCACAAACTTGAAAATCGGACAATTCACGAGAAAATGCAATACAATGCAATGCAATGTAATGTAATGTAATGCATGGGAAAAAGATGGCGGCTGCCCATTTTACCACAATGCCATACGAACCTAACACAGCCAATCAGGCACTAGGAACGCCATGTTTTTTGCAATATTTGTCTTTGAACCAAGGTCATTAAGTGTACTAGATTTGAAAATGTCAGAGCTTTTATGTATTTTATTATGAGCTTTCTATAGGTTTTCATGTGCCACGAATTTTGGGTAAATGCACTCTGCTGTCGCATCATATCTCCTACAGAGGAATAGCCCGGCAAGTGGCAGCTGAAGACAAGCCGTGCTAACAACTTTCAGGAAACACCTTGAAAAGAAGCGTCCTCTGAAAGCCGTTGTATAACCCAACTTATAGCTTCCCACTAAATTTTCTCTGATTCTTATTAGTTAAAGTTATCACGTGACGGGATAGTGTTGATCCGCAGAGAGATAGAATTGTACGGGTCCGCAAATGATCCCAGGACCGCAAATGATCCCGATCAAAAAATAAGGAATGGCATGGATGGTGGAATAGGGTGGATAAGGAATTGGTGTACTTGAATACCGATATTTTTATTTAAGCCATCTTATAATTATAATGGCTCACAACTTGCTTTTTTTAACACTTTCGACTAACCTTTTTCGCTAACTACGATGTTATGAATTCCACCACTCAATCAATCATCAAAACACTGCTTGGCTTGTATTAATATTCAATTCTCAGTAAAACTATGATCAGTGCAACATATTCTACTTTGTTAAACATTGATATTTCGATATGTTATAATTAAATCACATTTTATCAACTATTAACGCCACCCGTCTTAAGTTTTAAACTAAAATCTAAACATCTGTCTAAACATCAAGCAACTGGAGCAGAAAGCGCTGTCACCTGAGTAGACTTACAAAGCCACAACCCTTTAGCACTCTGTAAAACAGCTGGTGTGTAGCAATGAAAATTTGAACAAATTTATTTTGTAATTTTTTCTTGGTCGTATTTTTGGTTTAATTCCTCGGGAATGACTACTTGAGTATTCTAAGAAGCCAGAACTCTAAGCTATAGTTATGAAGTTCAGCTTCGTGACCAAGCAAGGCCAAGGCTTTCACTTCGTTTTGACAATTAGCTGTTTGTTAGATGCTTGACTACTATCGCCACTGGGATTTCGAGAATGTTTACGAATATGTGTGTTTTATAGACTTGTAAGTCAATAGATCGTTTTTGGACATGACGTGTTTTTATCCTCATCAGGCATAAGAGGCGGTATATTTATAGCCGTTTACAATTAGTGTGGTTCGTTTGGAAACCAGAGCATTTTGAAGGTTACGATCGATTTTGTTGAAAAATGTATACTTATCTCATGATTTTGAGCACTTTTAGAAGTTAGAGCATTACGAAAAGTGCTTATGTAAATTGCTTGTTAGTTTGGTACTGACAACCAGACGCCTAAATAGCCAAAGTATTAGTAAGTTCCAGATGTTTACGCTATATTGTTGTACACGGATGTCCAGGAACATGACGTTTCATACTGAGCTCAGTAAATTGCTTGAAAACATTAACAGCAAATATCTGAAGTTTGGGGAAACGACTAAAACTTGGAGAAATGTCTTCTATAGTTATCTTCTATCACATATAGTACATTTTCTTAGCTTTTTCCATTAGCTGGTTTTCGATTTTTTTTATTGCGTCACAGTGAAAACGATCTACACCCTTCAAAGAACAAAGCAGCAACTGTGGAATATTTTTTTAAATGTTATAACATGGTTTTTAGTTCGTAATTTTTTATATGTGTTATCACCTTCCTCGGACGTAACTCTATGCCATTCCTTATTTTTCGATCGGGATCATTTGAGGTTAAATATGGCGATCATTTCTCGTAAAAACATGCCCGAAGGAAAATTGAATTAAGACACAGGATATGTAAAGAGGGAATAAGTCGACAGAGATCACTGCACGACATGAAGCTAACGCTGAAGCAATCGGGACTTTAAATGAACAGGAAAAACCCCTCTCGCCTCCTTCAAAATGCCTTTCCTCTCAAATAACGATTAAAATACAAACGGAGAAAGCTTTTAAAGCCTGAATCTCACAAGGAACGAAGATAAATTTTCAACACAATCGCAATGAAGACCCAACAGGAAAACGTGCGTCCAACTCGAGCAAAAATCTCAACCCAGAATACCTTGAATACTTTTCTCTCGATCCAGTTAGCAGTGGAAGCCACGGACAGTGTTTTCGTGCTGGCCATGGTAGCATGCCTGATGCGTTAGCTGTAACCTGCGATCAGGCGTTTTTTTT
>JAHPZR010048543.1:2500-12378 GCA_019787425.1 Platygyra sinensis | reverse complement strand
GATAGCGTGCATTTGTGAACAGTGATAATAACTGGTAAGGTTGACTTGGTGGCAACCATAAATGGATAGGCTGATCCTGCCCTAGGCGAACACGGAAGTATACCGAATTTCTGGGTAATTTATCCAGTTATTTGTTACAAATCAGTAAATCGAAATTATAAGAAAATAGAAACAAGATTTTAAAAAATATTTAAGTATATTTGCGGTTATTTCAAAGCAGTAAATTGGTCAATTTGCTAAATACCGCTTTCGAAAATTTGAAATAGTGCGAGGTTCGGATACCGTATTATTTTAATGCGATTAAGATATCCTGTATCCTGTTTCTCGACTTTTACTTCGCTGTAGCTGTAAAGATGAAACACAAGGCAAGATTTGAATAAGAATAACTTGCACGGTATGGTTCTCGTTATATCGCGTATTAATCCCTCTGTCTTGTTCTCTTTTAGTTCAGCCAGGTGTTGTCGTGCTTCACCCAGGGCATGAATAATGTCCAGGTTCCATTAAATCTCAAGTTATGGCGGACCTCAGGCTGTCATGAGCTGCTTGCGTCTCTCGGTTTTGATCTGATCGGTGTTGGTAAAGACGAAGTCATGCTGCGATCCGGCAAGACTAACAGTAGGCGAGCAGTACAGTGCACAGTACAAGCTTTGTGTGCTCTGACTGGTAAGCACATCATTTAAAATCGTTCAATGAGTAGGTTTACTCTGATGACTTTTTTGAGAGACGAGTGTGAATCGGAAGTCGAATTTTCTTATCTTCGTCGCGGAATTATCGACTTTTCGTCATAGTCGTCAAGTTGGGAGCTTTCCAAATAATTAGGTTGGGCTGCGTAGGGGAAGGTAGTAGGAGTGTGAAACGCGCTAGAGGTACGGTTGATGTCCGCAGCTCACAAACGTTTGTCTCTACACATCTCCTGCAAAGCGCTAACGTAATGGTGTTCGGATTTCGGCCAATCATATGCAAAATGGAAATTCTGAAAACAATCAAATTGTCAGTATTATTTTTGCTGCAAGTTCTTCTCGGTATTACTGCACTGTGCAGCAACACAAAAGAAGAACGTTCATCATTTAGGTTAATGATTGTCGTCATATTCCATGAAATTCGGGGAACTTGTGCCGCGGTTTACGATGTACAAAATTACTTTAGATTGAAGGCTTGCAGTGAAAGGTTTATCTAATGAAGTTTTGTACTGTATGGCAGTTTGAAGGCACAGGTTTCTGAATATGGTTCCTTGCTGGCCCCGAGTTATCGTCAGTGTAAACACTTGATCCCTGTAATCAGTGATCTGAAAACTGAAAATGTTATAAATAATTAGTTATAGGTGGACAGTTAGGTAGCATATCTTTGGGTGGTCAGGCAACGTTACCTTACTCACAGTGCTTAAGAGGACTGTGCGACCATCTTAGTCTCTGTGAATGATGCAACACTGCCCGTGGTACATGACCTGTAGCTTTCGTTTTTCCTCAGACTCAGAGAACCCAGCTGAAAAGGAAGACCCAACATTTAAACTTTCCAAGGTTCACTCAGCTTCAACTGTCATCTCTAACCTGTCTCTCAAGTCAGCTTCAATAGACTCGGACCTTGATGCCATGTCTAATGACACAGAGGCTCCTTCTCGTGATGTAAACAGTATAGGAGGCTCTAGTATGAGGGCCAAGAACAGTATCACCGCAAGGCCAGTGAAATCTGAGGCCCAACCTTCCAGTGAGTTGTATAATTTAACGAGAGTTCAAGACGCCGAGAGAAGAAGCTTACGAGCTCTTTCCAAATCACAGCCTTTACTTGCAAATAGAAATCACTCAAACACAATGAACGCGTATTCGAGTTTCAACGGACATGTTCGCAGTGCTAAGGCGCAACCTAAATCTTCGCCCGTAGTGGATCACTCGAGGAATTCCTCGCTACCCGATCCATCAGATTCGGACATCGATAGCTACTCGGACATTGTCGGACAACGTTCATGGAAGGACTCGGTTGGTCATCAGGATGTCGATCTCTCGGTGACTAGCTCTCGTCCAAATTCTGTACAACCCGTTTCAAATGGTTATCCGCGCTCATGGGCATCCAGTTCCAACCCAGCGGGCAGTGTTATTGCCTTCCCTGTTCACCAGCGTCGAGTCATTGAAGATGTAGCAAGGGCTCCAAAGCACATTTCAACAAGTACACCAAAACAAAGTTACGAGCCTGTTATGAACGGCACTAAACATTCTGATATGAATGGAGATGGATTACAGCGAGGCCGGTCCGTGAATGAGGACGGCACTTCTCGAGGACGGCCTCAGAGAAGGAGCCGGAGTGAGAGCCAGGACCCAGCCCTTCAAAACGGCTCCCGGTCTGTTGGGTATAACCGATCACAGTCCATACCACGGCGCAGGGAGAATGGGTCGATTGATGAGGAGGACACTACGCATGTGAGAGAAAGACGATTGTTGAAAAGTAGTACAGAGTTAAGAACTAACCGTGTGATTACTGCAGTAGATAGAACTAACGGTGGTAAATTAATTGATCAAGCACAGTTGAGAGTTTCTAATGTTGATTTACCTGGAAGTTCGTCCGGTAGTAGACCTGCACCGTTGAGAAATGGTGAATACAAAGTAAATCACGCCGATCAGCTGGCAGCTGAAATGGGAAGGAGAGAGTCACTCCAAGGAAGGAGACAGTCCTTACCACAGGTTCGTGACGATTCACAATCTTCTCAAGACAGTTCCGATTATGAGTCACGACAGACTGCGGCAGAGAGAGCAGCGGCTGCCTTAATGAGTAATCACGTGACGCACGTGACGCCGGCGCAACCGCTGACCAGCAAGCGAACAACTTCGCAACCTCTTGAGATGAAAGACATGACTGTAGACACCAGGAAACTGAGGCGAGAACATCTGGCAAACCTAGCTCATCTCCAGTCCTCCTCCTGCTGACACAGCATGGTAAGCGGAATATAAAACAAACTTTGCTTCTGATACTTAGGGAACTGGTCAAAGCTACTATACTCGAACAGGACCCCACCTTTGGGGTAGGAGGGGGGTTCTCAAAGACACCACCTATCTTTGAACATTACCAACAACATTTTAGTAGCTTTTAAATTTGAGTTGACTTAGGAATATTCAGCTAGCAGGAGTCGGCATTACTAGACAAACAAGAAAAGTGAAGTTTGAATCTCACTGTAGTTTTTTACTGCTGGATAGAGGGGTGGCTATGCAATAAAGACACCATCTTTTGATGTTAAGCAAGGGGGGTGCAGGCAGACACCACTAACTATTTTGTGGTTTGGTGGGTCCTGTTCCAGTGTAGTAGTTTTGACCACTTCCCTTATATTATAGCAATATTTGTCGTTTTGTATTATCTATTGCTGATTGGTCTCACTAAGATTACCGTTGAAACGGGAATCAACAGCACGATCTTGATTGTTTTTCGTATTCCGTTTCTCATCCTATAAGAAACTGAGCCGTTCCGAGAGAACTTGTAGTCGGCAAATGACACGTGCTGTCTACACGCTGTTGTTTCCGTTTTGATTTGCTGAGACGGGTTTGGAAAACCGACAGAAAAATGACACAAGTCAAGGCAGTGAGTTCGTTGGTCCTAGAGGTCCTTATAGATCGGTAACCTCGCAGCTCCTACAAGCTCTAAATTTCATTGGCGAGGATAGAGTCGCAACCCTTTTGTTTTAGGGCTAGGGTTCATTGTTTCTGTTGTTTGTTCTTTTGTTAAACCTCAAGGGTGGTCTCCAATCAGATGAGACCTTGTAAGAACTGCGAGGTGACCCTTATAGATCCATTGCGGGGAGGGGGGGGAGGGAGGGGGGAGCGACTGACCCTTACTGTGTATTGACTTTTTTTATGTTTTTGTTTTTGCAGGTGGGTTAATCAGAGAATTTCGTCATGTGTTTTAGAAGAATCTATTTTCATAAATATTTTGGACCATATAGGTTCCAGCATCAGAAAATCAAATTAAAATGATAATCTTATTGAAAGAAAGACTTCAGTGTAGAAAAACATTAAGGATTTTTCTCGTTTGTTAAGTCCTCTGTATTGATCTATTTTGGTATTCGTCTTTAGAAGAACTCGCCCATCTGTAAATAGATTTCTTTTCGTAAGTTGGCGAGTAAAGATAAATATGCGTGAGAAGCCACATGAAACATACGAAAACAAATGGTAGTAGTGAAAAATTAGACCATGATTTATCAAGCAGCAAATGAAACGAATTATCTTTTGCTTGTGTTTCGCCCTCAACGTTCAAAATTTTCTAAATGTCCTTTTATATGCAGGTGAAATATCCTTTACTTCAATTCATAAGCGTACGTTTTGACATAGATGTAATGGCGCTCTAGAGCTACTTGTTTGATTTTGTTACATTACTGAGCATTCACTCAGTCACTCACGTAGTACTGTAGCTGTGTGTTCTCCTCTTACCCTTGGGGTAGAGTGGAAAAGAAATAGCTTGGATGTAAAGATTGTCTGAACAACTATATTTCTTTTTTTACGATAACTGCAGAAATTCACGCGCGCTCATTGGCTAATTTTTATTGTCCATATGCGGACATACACATAAATTTAAAATTCATGTGATGCGTCAGCGAGCGAGAGCCGGCAATTCGACAATTTGTTATCGTAAAAAACAAATTGATGTCAGTTTTTAATGCGTCTGTCCTGTTATTGATAATGAATTTCGTCATCACATTGTCAAAGTAGTCTGCGGATCCACAGCTACTTTGACAATGTGATGACGAAATTCATGATCAATAACAGGACAGACGCATAAAAAACTGACGTCAATTTGTTAATTAGACAGTGACAATGTATTTCATCTTTTAGTGAAGTACGCAGCAGGGATGTACCCAAAACATATTGCTGCCCTCTCTGCATTCTCGTCCCCAGAGGCCGCGATCCTTTTGGTCAGTTACAGGTATCGCGACCTCTGACCTCCACAGCGGTCAAATGAGTGCGCATGCTTAAGCCACGCGCGCGCGATAGAGCGCGCGTGGGAATGGATTGCACCATTTCTATAGAAACAAGCAAGCGCCAAAATGGCGGCAGATTTAAATTTCGCGGTATGTGTTTCATTTCGCGAGGATAAGGCGAAAACAAAACAGCTAAGGTTTTTACCTTAAACACAGCTCTAAAAGGGGCGTCTCTTTTATATATCTTTTTCAACAAAGAAACTATCTCTGCAACAATAGTGAATTTTCTTGTCGAATTTACGAGTTCGTAGCGAAACATGAAGACTTGTGTTTTTATCGCGATAGTTGTCGTTGGTCTCTCTGGGGGCAGATTTTCGGATCAGAAAGGCTGTTGCCTAAGCAGTAAAACTCGGGAAAAGAACGTTTGTAGGGGCAGAATGATTGAACTTAGTACCGAGATGGCTCGAGTGGCGGAGGTTGACCGTGGAAATTTTGTGGGATGAAGAGGGAAAGTGACCGGAAGTGCGTAAATCACGCGCGTGTTCACGCGAGTGCCCAGTCGTTTGACCGCTGTGAACCTCTGGCCCGGTCCAACGACATTCCGGTTTTGAATGGCTTTGTAAACACAATAGATTGAGACCAGAACCAATCACATTTGTCAGACTCGGCTCTGAGCATGCGCAGAGTGACGGGAAGTCCGTGAAATGCGGACTTCCGGAGTTGGACCTGGCCAGAGGTTCACAGCGGTCAAACGACTGGGCACTCACGTGAACACGCGCGTGATTACGCACTTCCGGTCACTTTCCCTCTTCATCCCACAAAATTTCCACGGTCAACCTTCGCCACTCGAGCCATCTCGGTACTAAGTTCAATCATTCTGCCCCTACAAACGTTCTTTTCCCGAGTTTGACTGCTTAGGCAACAGCCTTTCTGATCCGAAAATCTGCCCCCAGAGAGACCAACGACAACTATCGCGATAAAAACACAAGTCTTCATGTTTCGCTACGAACTCGTAAATTCGACAAGAAAGTTCACTATTGTTGTAGAGATAGTTTCTTTGTTGAAAAAGATATATAACAGAGACTCCCCTTTTAAAGCTGTGTTTAAGGTAAAAACCGTAGCTGTTTTGTTTTCGCCTTATCCTCGCGAAATGAAACACATACCGCGAAATTTAAATCTGCCGCCATTTTGGCGCCTGCTTGTTTCTATAGAAATGGTGCAATCCATTCCCACGCGCGCGCGCGTGGCTTAAGCATGCGCACTCATTTGACCGCTGTGTGGGCCAGAGGTCGCGATCCCCGTAACTGACCAAAAGGATCGCGGCCTCTGGGGACGAGAATGCCCTCTCTGCAGCACTATCGGTTTGTGAATATTTGAGTTGAAACTAAAAAGCAGCAAGTTTTCATGTAGATACATCTTCATGATTTTACCCGAAAACCGAGTGCGAAATGAAGGAAAACCTTGTCGCCTTTAAGTTTAGTAACTCTGTGTATTTCAATAGAAGAATTCTGACTAGTCTCTGATAAGTATTGTCCTGTGGCGTGTTGTCGGTCGCTTGTACTGTTAAGGCCTGGACACACTGTGCAACATTACACAAAGGAATAATTTTTTCAACATAGCATTTCTGTGCAGTGTTGTTCTTTGTGCGCGGGCCTTTACTTTGGACGGTTTGCTAGCACAAGCTCACTTTTTGTTATTTTTTCGTTGCTTATTGGATCTCGATCCAAGATCTTTCATTTGAAAAGTCAACTCAACGCATTCTTATTTTCTCCCGTTCCGTCCCGTCTCGGCTTGTGTGGCATATCGTAGAGATGTTATTTATGAATATTTGTAGTCTAGATCGTGTACATAAACCTTTTTAATTCCAGATTTAAAAGATAGGAGGTTTATAATATATATTTAATGGACACATTCAGTAAAGCGTTGTACATATTGCACCTCCTTGCAAATATTTTCTATTGCAATCAATAAAGCTCCAGGTTTTCAGACAGTTGTCTCTAAATAGTATGCTTTCATGCGTTTTTCTACGCTTTTTTAAAAATGAAAATGATAATTAAACTTCTCAGAGACGCTTTGCGCTTTTCGGGACTTCCGGGGGTATGTAGGTGCTTTTCAGGCCCCTGCATGATACAGTGTGTCGAAAATGGGTCCCCAAAAGGCGGACCACATACCGCCAATAGCTACCAATGAGAGGTCTTGATCAATCACGTGGAAAAAGTTTTCTCACACGTTAGAGTTATAAATGAGACAAATATCTTGTTGCCTGCAACGCTTGAATCGCATTGTAAAGAACTGTAGTGTTAATAATTTTTTTTTTTGCGGGAGGGGGGGGGGGTGGGTGGTGTGTTCAAGCCTTATGATCCCTTCCGTTCTTAACTTATCAAAATTTCAATGAGATGATGTTTCCTTTAGTAGCGGGCTGATTTAAGAATCGAAGCAAGCGCTTCCTTACATCTTCAAGCCTCCTCTTTATCAAGCCCTACTCACCCCACCCAGTTCAGCAGTTTTTCTAACCTCAAAGGTGTCTTCTCCGAAAATGTAGGAACACTATCTTCTTTTTGGTTTACAATATAGCACGAGTGAAGAATGATCATCGCAGTTAATTTTCCAATTTAAGCAATTGGAAAGAAGAAGCCTGAAAAAAATCAGGGCTTCAACGGGATTGGAACCCGTGACCTCCGCGATACCGGTGCGATGCTCTACCAACTGAGCTATGAAGCCACACATTGGGAGCGAGGTCAATTTATTGAGTTCATATCACCCGTGAGGGATGAAATGATGTGAAGTATATGAAATAATTCATATTTGAACTGCGGTTATAGATGCAAGTGAAGAATGATCATCGCAGTTAATTTTCCAATTTAAGCAATTGGAAAGAAGAAGCCTGAAAAAAATCAGGGCTTCAACGGGAGCATCGCACCGGTATCGCGGAGGTCACGGGTTCGAATCCCGTTGAAGCCCTGATTTTTTTTCAGGCTTCTTCTTTCCAATTGCTTAAATTGGAAAATTAACTGCGATGATCATTCTTCACTTGCATCTATAACCGCAGTTCAAGTATGAATTATTTCATATACTTCACATTAATATAGCACGAAAAGACAAAAATATTCACATCTGACCAGAAGCGGTGATTGCGCTTGCAATGCAACATCCGGGACATAAGTTCTGTGTGATGCACAGCCGTGCATTTATAAAAAAAAATGCACACTCAGCTCCAGTAGCGGGGATACAGAAGCTATATGCTGATTCTGACCAAAAGAATTTTATAAAGCTGTTATTCTCTCACTTCCGTTAACTGTCGGAGTAAGTGACGGAACAAAGGCATTAGGGCCCCTGACTCGCGAATGGACTTAGATTGCGCATGCTGGAGTAAAAACACTAAGGAACTCACAGGAAACCGGTGGGGAAACGCAAACGGGAACGCAGAGAAAACGCATGGAGGAAATGTGCGGTATAAGGAAAGGAACACACAGCGAACCTGGGTGCAACAGTTGAGCATAGGGACAGGAGAACTATACAACGATTGCACGGAGAAGTTAGAAGTAAGCTCACGAGAATCCGCGATGAGACACATGGGGCTGCGTATGGAGGAACTCACGGGATACTCGTGGAAGAATGCACGGAAAAACTAATAGAACGCACGCAGAAATAACGGGAATTGCACGGGGCGAAACGCGATGGACACCAAGGCATCGCCATCCCTCGACAACTAAGCGAGGAAACCCCAGGGGAACTGCCTGGGAACCCGCGGTGAACGCGCGGAGTTTCAAATAGAGAAAAGCTTTCGTAATTGGTGACGGTTAGTTCTAAGCCAAAGTAAAAAAATAAGGTTTTTGATCTGTTGAGCTTTATTTCACAAAGATTCATTTTCCATTTGCTGTCGTCTGTTGATGAGGAGTTTACGGTACGGGTTTGATCACCTTTCTTTGAAAGAGTTTTTAACCCTGACCGTTCAAACGAAAAAAGAAGATTGATATTATACGAATATTTATTTTGACACAAGCATAGGATAATTGAGGTATCAGAGCAAATGTACGGGGATGTGTGACACACATCCAACACACGAGGAAAGAAATGGAGAAAAGCACGGGAATGCAAGGGGAACACACGATGTGACGAACGAGGAAACTGATCGGAAGCTGAAAGCGAATGCGTGACTCTATATGGAAAGGCGCAAGGCTGTGTAAGGGCACGGCTGGACTCAGTGCAGCCATAATGGCACAGGGAAACACGGTGTTGTGGTTTGGCAAAAGCTAGAGGGAACACACAGAAACCCTTAGTATAATGAACGGGGTTTTGTATAGCATAACACAAGGGGGCTGGGAATACAGCACGAGAAATGATCAAATTACTTCGTTACAGTATGAAAATTGGATAATATTTTAGTACATTTTAGTCCGCAAATTTAATTCAGTAAAATAGACATATACATGGTTGGAAAAAATCAAGTCTTGTATTTTGCTTTGTCAATGATAATCACGTGTCGCTGCTGACAGAAGCAAATTCCTCGTTATACAAAGCCTCAGCGAAATCATCACACACGTGATCAAGTTCATTTCCAACTTCTTGTAAAGTGTCCTCTAACAAGTCTTCACTGATCCTGCAACCAATTAAAGTCAAGAGATAAGAACATACCAATAATAAAGGCTTTAGCCCATTCACACTAGCATTGTCACGGAATTAGTTGCAGGCACCATGTGGGTTGTCCTGCGATGATGTGGGATCGGGTGGGAGTAACGGGAAACCATGACAGCCCCATTTGTGTCATCTTCTATTTCAGAAACGTTGATTTTTCGGATACCGCAAAAGTGGGAGGGTGGAATAACTGCCAGAAAAGGCATTTTTATCACACACCCCAGCTTTTCTAACACGTTACATTGTAATAATACTGCTTTTTATTTTGACTCTCCAAACAGTAGCTATCCTACAGACCTACCTATTCACCAGTCCCCATGGGTCAAACGTTCCTTGTTCGTGAGTGGAA